>PVKM010014506.1:0-28935 GCA_004027735.1 Carollia perspicillata
GAACGAGGAACCACTGTGAGAGCCACAGTCCGAAGCTGGCTTCTCCTGAGGGGGCCTTGCAGGGAGGGGTCCAGGCCAGATTTCAGCAGAAGGCAGAATTCACCCAGCTCCCATGCAGCTAACTCTTGTTGGTCTGAAGGGCTGGGGTAGGAAGTGTGCTCCTTCCAGCAGGGGTCGCTCAGCGCTCCCTTGATGGGTCCCAATCAAAGATCAAAGGTAATGAATGGCCTTACCCAGGGTTGTAAGAAGTGTTCGTTATAACCCTGGCAATAAATGAACTCTCAAAGTGTCATCAGAGAAGAGCAGTAGGGATGACTGGGTACAGGACAAACCACTATTCATGAAAAATAACATCGGAGAGAAAACTGTAAGAATGGCTCTGAATTATGTTTGCAAATATTCCCCAAACTAGATTGGTCAGTTGCATCGAATACAGCGAGAGGCTACGAGAACACACGCCTAGCGAGCCCTGTTGCAAGCACTTTAGCAGTGAATTGTGCCCATTAAACCTTAAGAGATGGCCACTGGTACACCAAGGCCAGACGTTGGCGAAACATTCTCATTCCTCCCGTCCACTGCCAGCATTTCCTACAAGGACCAAGTGAACTACTTCTGAGAACAAGCCCTCTTACCTCAGCCAGCATCTTGAACTATATACTTCAGACCTTCACAAGTTGCATTTATTTCCATGACTGTATTACCATTTCATGTGATCATTTCCAGTTTGTTCTGAGCACAGCAACCATTCAGACTGCTGTGAGATGTCATCCTCAGAAGCTCAGGTGACACTTCACCACCTGATTCGAGGATGTGTTATGACACAGTGGCCAAGTCTGGCTTCTTGTTGTCCAGGGAGCTTCTATGACAGTGCCCTCCAGTGCAGCTCCATTTACCAGCCCTTCCGCAGTTACTTAACCCTTTCAAGACCATTTCCTGTTGTGTGAATGGGGACTCCTTCCACGTGCCTGGCTCGTGGAGTGATAATGATCACAGTGCATATAAAACACCTGTCAGTTTCTGGCATGTACATACTCAGTAGATGTCAAAACACATTCGTATCTTTTTACTGCCTTTACCTCTCTGGAAACATGTTCAAGTAGAAACATTCTTAATCTTGGACTTCAGCTGCCCTTAAAAATTAACTGTCTTTGGCAGCAATCATCAAGCTTTTGCCGAAGTCCGGGTTTCTGTTTCTGAAAAGTGCTTTCACGCCCACTGGTCCTGCCTGAGAAGTCACAGGCTTTTAACAGAGGAAGTCAACACAGGCAGCTACCTCTTCTCTTTGTCATCAAAGGTGTCACGATGCATTTCCTTAAAGCTCCTATTTCTCCTTCAGCAGAGACTGACCAGTCGTTTGTATCTGGGGTCGTTTGACCGAGGGAGATGTCTGTCGTCAGTGCTGGAACTTCACTCTGAGACAGCGGTGGCGGCTAACCTTCACGGAGCAGCTGCTATGTACTTGGCACTGTGGTGAGCGCTTTTCGACTCACCGCCCCTGCTGCCGTCACACCAGCAACTGCAGCCTCCAGTTCCCGAGGCGGACAGCGTGGCCCCGGCACCATCGGAAGTTCTCTCCGCCCAAGTTACCCATCTGTTAATGCAGACTCAGCAGAAGCGTGGACACTGGCGGGGACACGTGATAGGTCTACACGAAATTTAGTCATAAAATGGTATTAACTGTTGTACAATTAATTTCTTATTGCATGCCAATGACTGCATAATACCGAAAGAAAAATGTCATTTTTTGTTTAAATTGGGCAAGTTAAAAAAGAACATACACAACAGAAAACAAAGACCACAGTCTTTGATAAACCCTGTGAATATCATTTAGTATTTTAGTACACACCAAAATGTTTATCACTACCACGTTTGTTCAGCATCGTACAGGCTGGTTACTTCCCTGAACACTGCACCACAGGTTCAGACAGGAAGCGCTACACTTCCAATACACCACGAGAGACCAGACAGACTCGTGTGCCAGTTCAACACGCAAAGCCACCACCGTTTTCAGGTAAGTTGTACCTCCGTTTCAAGTGTCGTAACTCCACTTCTCAGGTCCCTCGACATTAAAAGGAGCACCTAAAACAACACTGTGCTTGCCGAAAGTGACATGTCATCTCCCTCGCTTACGTGAAAAGCTACAGACTCTATAACCTTCAATAACATAGGCCTTGATATTGATGTTTGTAACACAGCCAACTTTGAAACATTTTGTCTTAAACATTTGAAACATGCGCCTTACAAACATTTTCTCCTTCATTCTAACACCCTGTAGCCTCACTATATATTGGCAGACATGTTAATAGTATAAAATCAGTTAAGTAGTAGTTGGCTAACGTTTGAAAACAAACATTACTGGCTCTAGATACCCTAATTACCTGAAATCCATTTCACAAAAAACGAAGTCTGCTTTTCAGCGAAAACCTTACAAAGGTTAACTATTTATTTCTTCATACTTTTCTGTATTTTTGAATGTTTTATAACATTCACTTTTAAAGTCAGGGAAAAAATTTAAAGTGTAGTCCTAAACTCCAAGTTTATTTTGCAAAACAAGGCATAAGGTTTTTAAAAAATTAAGTGCACCATCAAAATTGATGCATGGACTTACCTTTCACCTTTGTGGTGGGGTACTGGAGGACAGCGAGTAGAAATTAAGCAATTCAGTGACAATAAACAAGGGCTAAACACACACACACAAACGAGGTAACAACTGATGCAGGAGTTACAATAAAAATCTTTATTTAGGTTTGGTCAGTACAGGTACGATACACTGGAGTCACAAAGCAATATGCATCAACGGGTACAACAGTTCGTAGAAACTGAGTAACTATGCACACAAATTTCTTACACATTCAGGCACCTAGAGAGAAATGCACAGATGTATGGTGGAAAAAACTGTATCTAACACTGAAACTACTATAGGACTCAATCAACAAGTCCATCTTTTAGCGGTAAAACTACGGTACTGGGCAAACTCGGCAGTCCTAACCCCACGTCTACTCTACAAGTCCGAATGGTGCGCAGCATAGGAACAGCATGAGTGAGAACGCCCGACGCAGCCCGGGCTCGAGACACGGATCTATACAGACATCATCGTGTTATACCTTACGGGAAGATTTCCATTTACAACTTCACATTAACTCATAGAAAAATAACCTGACCCTACACAAAATGTCCTTTCAGCAACAAAGTAATTAACTGTTACAATTTCCAAAGTGGCAGAGGTATTGAAGCAAAGGAAAAAAAGGAAAAGAGAAAAAAAAAAAAAAAAACCAACCCACACACACCCACCAAAAAAGGCAAATTGTGACAAAAGTATGCATTAATTTTCTCGATAGTAACCTCTCCCAAATTAAATGATACTGTATAAAAATCTGCTGGAAAAGTATTACAAAACTGAACCCTGTACATTTACACTTGAGTCCAAGCCATTCTGAACGTGGCGGGAACCCGCAGTTCGGTTACCTTTCCCGCTCACCGCTTTCTCCTCTTGCGGGTCAGGGTTGGAGTCTGTGTCATTTGAGTGGTGTGTGAGAGAGTTTTCACTGCCCGTGGGAGAGTCTACACTTTCATACCCCGCACTGAGTTGGTTTACGTAACTACCACCTCCTCTGCCAGTTCTCTCCTCTGAGCTGTCGGAGGCCTTATTACCATTCCCTGGAGAAGGAGGAAAGCCATCTTCAGTTGCGTCCCCCTCCCTGTGAAATCCAGGCCCAGACGTCCTCTGCCGGGAGGAACTGCCATTACTTGGTCCGTTGGCCAGCCGGCTGCAGTCTTTAGCTGGGGCCTCCGCCTGTCCTACAGGCTCGGAAGGTGTAGTCCTGCTGGTACTTGGGGCTGGGGCCTGAGACTGCTGCTGCTGGTACTGAGCCAACTGTTGGCGCGTCTCCTTCAGTTGCTGCTGAAGAACTAGAATGGTGCTCTGCATGCCCTCCACTTCTTCGTCAAGTTGAATGATGAAGTCATTCAGTTCTGTGCAAAGGAGAGTAGAGCCTACTTTAATATCTCTTACAGCGTGGTTTAAAAGACTTTTTGCAGCTTGCCACAAAGCCAGTAGTCAATAAATATTTCAGCAAACAAATACAATTCTAAGACTGACTTTAAAATAGCCATTCAAGAATGAGTTTGTTTTGGGGGGAAGACAGATGTTTAAAATAAATGTACTAAAGCAACCAAGTCTGAAGTGATTCAAACCATCTAGCACACACAACTGTTGCAGCCCACCAGATCTCTTCACGTCTGTTTGAGCCGTGCATGGGCCCACGTGACCATTCCTCTCACTGACCCTCTCAGCCCCACGGCAGGTGCAGCCCCTACAGCACCGTGCAGTCCTTTTGCTAACATTCCAAAGAGGCCGTGGCCGGGTAGCCAAGGGACTATTCTACAACAGCTCCCCTCCAAAAAAACCCCCAGAAAAAAATAGCTTAAAAATTGAGAGAATACAAATGTCCATTAAGCTCTAAAAGCCTTTTGGGGGAAAAAAGAAGTCCTCACTACTATACAGAATCTTGTGTTCACAATGTTTACAAAGAGTAAGAGCTAAGAACTATTACCTTGAAAAGCTGATTTTAAAGATATATTTGGCTACTGATCTTTGCAATGAACTGTCAAATACAGTAATTCATAACTTAATTTTCAGAGTTTAGATATTTACCTTACTATTAACCTTCCTCATCAAGAGGAGAAAGAGCTACACTTGTTCCCCTGCCCCCCACCGGCCAAAGGATGGTGGCGGGCGAGTTTGGTCTGTCTTAGCAAACTCAAATATCATCACACGCACTATCGACAGGACCGTCCCGGGTACAATCAATGCTGTACTTTTAGACCACTGTAATCAGCCAAATACTTCCAAAATTTACGCTTAGAAAAATTGTTTAAGTGAAAATACCCTCCCGTTTTAAGCACTGACTATAAGTGGTGTATCTATGTAATGCCTTAGTAATAACAGGCTTACTCTGTCATCCAATCTCATCCCTGAAAAACAAAAGCTTTTTATGAAATTTGCACAATCAACAATCTGGAGATGGGAGGGGGAGACACTGAAATTAAACAGCTTTGTTTGCTGATCTAACGAGAAACCTTTCATTCATAATTCTATAGAACCACTGGCCGGAGGAATGCACACACAGAGATTAATCTGTAATATCGCGCCTGGCAGTTTTATAAAGCAGGGCAATGTTAACCAAACTTTAAAAACAAACAAACAAACAAACAAACAAACAAACAACCCTCCCTTACCATCCTGACTGCTTTTAAGCTCCTCACTATATTTCTTCTGCAAAGCCAACTCTGCTTCAAGTTGTGCAATACGTCCCTGGGACAGCTGCCTTCCAAGCTCTTGATTCTCCTGGATAAGCATTCGACACTTCGCCATTAATTTTTTGCCTGTTTGGCTGCAAAGGAAAGAGCCATCCATCACAAAAAGAACAAAATGTTCTACAACCTTCTTTGCTTGCAATCATTACAGCGACACAGGTCCCAGGTGCAGAACACAACCACGTCCTGGCAGACGCCTCCCTACGATTACCATCTTCTTCTCCGGAACACCTCCGTCTTCCGCGTTTCGGTGTTCTGCCAGGTGTAAAAACACACCCTACACCAAAAGCACCCGAATGGCCACCCTGTATGGCTATTACATTGATAACTCTGAAATCTATTTTCATTCCAAATTATCATTTGAAATAGAAACAGGCCAGTTAATTAACACACACCTCAGATATGCCAACATTAACATGAAGGTACTTAGCTTTACGGAACAGAAAAGTTCTTCAAAAATTAAATGCAACATTACAAATGAGTAATTCTTTAACATGCCTAATTTGTGAAAATCAGTGCCTATAAATATAAGTGAGTGAGAATACATTTATTCTTGCCAAAACAGCATTTAATAGGATGCCTCCTAAAAGGCAGTTCTCACAAGAATGTTTATTGCACTGAGGTGTGTTCAGTAACTTTTTAGAGAGGCATTTAAAAATAGAGCCTTGAGACTATTTCTACTCATCAATCCCTCAATTAACTTCTTTATATTAAAAACGTCATAGCGATCTTAAAATATGACATTAATTAAAAAAATTTAATATTGATATGTGGTTAAGATTTTATTCATGCTACAAAACCTTATCCTCAGGACAAAAAACTCTGTATTACTTATCACCAATGCGAACATGTGCCAGACTAGGAGTGCCGTACCTTCACAAACCAGTTCGCAGTGCTAGCACCACACGCAGAGCCTACATGCATATGTACAGCAATCACAAAATATGCGATCAAAACCCTTAACAGCAGTCTCTCAATAAAATCTTCCTGCTTTTCTTTAGCCTTGGCAATCGTAGAAATGACTTTTAAAGGGGTGTAACGCAAGCATATAATTGCGACTTTACCTTTGAGACCTGGGACAGGAAGTTTGATATTGTGATGGTGCTAAGTTCAGCATAACCTTATTGGGTAAAAAACCACTTTTGCTGATGCTTTCTTTTAGTGAGGTTTTCGCTTGCCCAATATATTGTTTCAGAATGCATCTGATTCTATTAAGTCTTAGAACTTTTAAAATGGGAGCACTTTGTACAAGATTTTCAGTGCTGCACGATTCTTTTACTGACAGCACGTGTTCTAACCTAATACAACGCCAGCAAACCCGTAACTGGGAGTTTCCCCCCACGGCTCTGCGGTGATGCGCAACCTGGGTCACTACTGCTCACAGGAGCCTCAGGCGCAAGCCAGCCAGAGCAGGGCAAGGGCATCCTCCTCTCTGCCGCAACTTCATTAGCAGCTACTGCTTCCGTTTGCTGCTGCAGGCGGCTAGCTCCCACTTGCCCCGAGCACCCTCAGACTTGAGCTGCCACTGAACTAGAGCTTAGAAATCAAACGAGGAATAAAGAAAAAGGCGGGCACATGGGTGTCCCTTCCTCCCAGTTCACTGACTACGCTCCCGCAGTTTTGTCCTACAAAGCATGTACCATCAGTGTCTTCCAATCGGCCTGAAAAATCTTTTATGTAGATTTAATAATAATTTTTTTAAAACCCAATTGGATCAGTATACATTAATTTGTGACCTAATTTTATAAAGTAGCATAAATTCTAATGCAAAAATGTTTCATTTGTGAAGTTGTACCTTTTTATAAATAAATGTCCTAAGATAACCCTATGGCTTCTAGAATTAATGATTACTAAAAACAAATCTTAACAAAACTGCTCTTCTTTAAACATTCTGTAACTTTATGTCATTTTACTAATTACATTATGTAAAATTTGTGTTGTGTTCATTACATCACAAAAACATAAGAATCTAAGGATCTAATTGGAAGTGTCTCTGAAATGTTTTAACTACAAAAAAAAAAAATCCAACCCATTCTTAAAATCAAATAACCCACAAAGAAAATACAATAAGGAATTAATTTGAGAGAAAAATTTGTACAAAAGAACGGACAATGTGCATTGCTTTATTTTCAAGGGGGCCAGGGTATCTTAGAGAGGGGCACACACAGTCACCTCGGTGTTTAAATGCAAGGTGACAACTGCCAAAACGCTGAAACAGACCCTCTGAAACATACTCACTGTCACATGCATAAAATACTTAACTCAAGGGGACAAAGTAATTCAGGGAATCTTTTCAAAATGAAAAGAGAATAGGAAAAAAACAAATAAACCAACCCCACAATTCATTCTATTTGAATTATTCCAGACATAGTACTGATTATGTACTATTTGTTTAAAATCAATGATGTATTATTTATAGTACTTGGATACCCCGGCTTATAGCCTACTTTAAAAAAATCTGTTGATAGGTGGTTAAAACACACCAATACAATGGGAATATTATGTAACCATTAAAAATGAAGCTAAATGCCCAGTGGATTGAATGCTGGTCTGTGAACCAAAGGGTCACCAATTCGATTCCCAGTCAGGGCACACGCCTGGGTTGCAGGCCAGTTCCCAGCAGGGGATGGATGGGAGGCAACCATACATTGATGTTTCTCTCCCTCTCTCCTTCCCTTCCCCTTAAAGATAAATAAATAAAATCTTTTAAAAAAATGAAGCTAAATGAAGGGGGGGGGGAAGTAAAAACGTCCAAGGGACAAAGAGAAAAACAAAGGCAAAGCAGCAAATCATCTGTAGGTGTGTTCACATTTGTTTAAAACCAATACATGCACAGACACGATCTCGATACCCAAGAAAGTGTAACAGTGGTTTCTCCTCCTGGAGAATGGACAACAGGGGGAAAGGCAAGGTCACATCCAGGAGTGACTCTCACTTTTCGTCTTCACCTTTCTTCATGCCGTTTCAATTTTATTCATGATCGTGTATTATCTCATTAGTTAAAAAGAAAAATTCAACAGTAAGAAAGAAAAAACCAACAGACCCCCAAAGCGACTGTTACCTAGATGCAAAGAAAGGCGCTGGCTATATTGAAGCACATGTTCATTACACATTTTATAAATTATTTCTTGACCTACCAAAAATATTTAGGCCATTTCTACCATGATCTTAAATGGCATAAATCATATACAAAACCCTTAATGCAGGCACAATAAGCTACTTTCCAAGAGATCTGGTTACTTACCCTCCAACCCCCACAAACACTGGGAAGTTCAGAAGCGGATTTCTTGCTGCAGAGTCACACACAGCACTTCAACCCACCCTCTGCCCCCATCAGTTCCCTAGAGCATAAACATACGTGATACTTACAATTGACTGGAATGATTAAGAGAGAACTTAAGTCACCCTTGTTAAAACTGCACTTAAACGTTGGGACAATCTGGAACATTTATCTTCCACTCATCTTAGACTCCATCATCACCAAGAGAAAATTCGAATTGGTGACTTAGAGAATGATCTGAAGAAAAAAATTCACCTCCAGGACTGGATGGAAGCATGAAGAAAATGCCTCATTTATCTAAATGATCAAATGAGTTTGCTAGAAATGATCACTATACCTTTTTTTCAAGTCACAAAAGGTCTCACTTAGGCCAGCCCACAGTTCCAATACATAATTTCCCCAGTCTTCTGGCAGGCGCCCTGTGAAGCTGTCCCACATTAATCTCTACTTCAATATCCTGGGACAAGGCGTCAAAAAGTAACAAGTGTCAAGTCTCCTTGTCTTTTATGATGCCAGTGGAAAACAGAGGCACAGCCTTTTCCTTTCCTTTGAAGAGCACGGCAACAATTTTCCCAAAATCAATCTGCTCTCCACAGCGCCCCCCAAATCAAAACGTTAAAAGTACAACAAAATCATCATAGTATTCCTTGAACTTAAAAAAACCAACTATTTCAAGGCACATTTAATTTAATATCAAGAGTGCGATACAAAAGGCCCAAATACAATGAAGGAACACATTCCCCCATGAACACCAATGACAATGCTCTTTCAACATGTGCCTGCTGAATGGAATGGGGATTTAATAAATTTCACTACTAGAAAAATAACGCAGTGAGTCTCATCACAGCCAATATCCTTATACAATCTAGTTGTGAAATGAATGTTTATAACGCTTCAAACAGTTTAAACCTGAAGTTGGATACCACACCTTCATGTGTGTACAGTCCTCGGTGAGGTTATCTCCAGGATTAGCAACCATTCAAAGAACAAACCATTGATTAGAACCACATTGATTTAAGGCTCCTTCAAGTAACACAGAGCCCCAAACTAAATGGTTAAGTATATGAACTACTTGTACTGATATCTATTATTTGATTCTCTTATAACTATGAAGTTGTTTCTTAGCAAATAAACCCTTTAAAGGCAAAATTCACCTCATTTGAGTTTTGACCAAGCAGTTCAACAACATCACGAAGTCCACAGTCTTATTGGCAAAACTGACATACAGTGTCTCTAAGTCACTGTGCTCAGGGTTAAGAGCGATGCATATTCCATTTTTGCATTTTACTGGAATTTTACATGTTCAATTCATGATTTTAAATCTCTAGGTTTTCATTCCTCCAAACTGTCTGAAGACACAGTGTGCCACAGACTTAAGACTTCTGTTTCTCCCTCTATTTTCTTCAAACAGAAACATTTCTCAAGTGTCTACATGTTCTAGAAGGGGATTTTTCGGAGGTGGCCACTTCTTCGGATTAGTCCGACGCCATCAGGCCTCTGAAGCAAGGGGAGGGGGAAGAGAAAAAAGCTGAAACACAAGGTTCATCTGGTAAGTTTTACATTAACCATTACAAGCTGGATAGGATAAGAATGTGGCTTTTTTTGGCTCAAAAAGTCTGAGTCTCGGTGTGGAAACGAGGACTTGGCCGTCCCACCACCGCTCTCTCGCAGTGGGACTGTCAGGGAGTCTTGACTGGGGAGTATGATTTGTTTACCTATCAGGCGTAAACTTCCAGGCACTCAGTTCATTTTGGGCTTGTTCCAGTTTGTCTTTAGTCTGTTCCAGTTCACCTTTCATTTTTAGGAAAAACAAGTTGATTGCGGGGTCCACCATTGTTGATCTCAGTTGGGCGACACTGGGCTGCTGGACTTGCTTGAGGTACTGGATCTGAGTCTGCGCAAGGCAAGAGAGACAATCACTACCATGTCGAAGGAAACGGAGGTAAGAAGGGGGGTAGAAACCCTTTCACTCACTGGATTTACTAACTTGTTTATTAAAACCCTCCCCCTTCGATCTTAAAATCCTCTAGAAAGAGTAACAATTAAAAACAACTGCTTAAGGTTATCCAGTAGAAATTAGGGGCATTTGAGCGTATCGCATATTTGGAACCTTCATATAAAGAGGCCATATCTTACTCTGCAACCAAAACATTACCAAAAAAATGTTACCTTCATTAAAAATGCTAGCACCCGCCGGAGAAAAGCCCAGTTTAAGCTATTTACCATAGAATACTACAGTGCGCTTCAGTCACTCAAACCTGTGCCCACTGAAGTTCCTCTGTGCGCAGCGCAACCCCCTGAAAACACGCCAGGTACGAGATCATAATTTAAAACATGTCTGCACTTCTGGATTTAAAAATATGCAGCGTTTATATTTACATGAGTTGGCATTACTTTTTAAAGAGTACCTTAAGCCAAAATAAATCTTATGATTTTTTTCCTTCCGAGTAGATTTGAATCTTAAATTGGAAAGCTGGACAGTGACTGACCTAGTCCAAACTGCTTACTTTTGAGAAATTAAATGAACCACTTGTTCAGGGATACAGTTAACTCAGTGCCAGAACTGGGACTGGAATTCTAGATCTCGAGCCTCCTGACTCCCAGTCCGGGGCTGCTTCCACCACACGAGAACCCCTCTACTTACATATGAAACCTTCAATTTCGACTTCAGCTGTACTATTTACTAGCACATTAAACACACCTTTCTAAAATATGAAATATGGTTTAGTAGCATTGAATGCATCACTTTCTTCACACCCAAAGAAGATATGATTCAAGATCCTACTTCACACTAAGGCTTAAGTAAGATTTGGTTAACATTTCACAAGTAGCTAATTTCTATCATGAATTAGTATAAGCTAGAAATATACTGAATGGAATATATTTATCATTCCACTGAACAAACATACTAATTTTTACTTAGTATGGCAACCTTTTCAAGGTAACCCATTTTAAACAAAAGCATAACTGCTCACTCAACCTAAGGCCGACTGCTAGGACAACTTAACAGGAACGAAGCAGGTCATATATACAGTACATGTCACATACTATTATCACTGAAGAAAACACACCTCTCCAACACTGACACAGTCACTATGTGGCTGGAAAAGGTTAGACTGTAGGTCAGATAACCTTAAAATCTAGGCTGAGAAGACACAGGGTGACGGGGCACCAACAAAGACTCTGATCTGGCATGCCACGGTCGAAACTACCCGTGTACACAGGACGGTGGAGGAGCAGAGAGGTGCGTCAGTAGCACACACTGTCCAGAGCAAGCGGTAGGAAGAACCCGAACGAGGCCATCAAAAGGGGGACTCAAGAAGAGGGAGTCCAAGACACAGTGGCGGCGGAAGGTGTTACCGCAGAGTCATCCGGTCCCATTCTGTCTAGCAGGTGTGAGCACTTGGAAGGTGAGATTCCTCCTCTGCATATGCAAGCACCTAGCACAATGCCATGCAAACAGGGAGAACTAAAACTATTAACTGAGTAGATGGTAGAGTCTAGAATCCTAAATATCAGAAAAAGGAGGAAAGAATAAAGCGGTTTTGAGACTGGGCACCTGAGATGCATTGCCCACTCCATCAGATGTGAAAATCATAATAGAAAAAAATTTTTGTTGGAGAGGTAGGGTGGGGTGGATGTTACATAGAAAGAAAAACAGTAATACTGAAAATACTGGTGAGACGTCTTGGAATCACTAGCAGAGGTGAGGATGGTTAATAGTTGAAAATACAGAAGTAAAGCCGTATGAGGACTGAGAAAAAGAGAAATTTATTAATGCATTAGTGACCTTATAGACAAAAATCAGTGATAGTGAAGATGGAAACAGAAGGAAAAAAAGTGGTGAGAAGGTAGAGAAAATGATAAAGGCTACTGTTTTCTTAAGTAAAGTGACAGGTGGGTCATTTTAAAAAAGTGACTCACACTTTTTCAAACAAGAAAGACTAGACACTTGCATGGAAAGGTGAGTAATCTCTGCACACGAAGTACAAGGATGTGACTGCGCCCTAAACAACACGTCATCGCGATGAGAAGAGCTAGGAACAGGACTGTGCTCCCACACACTAGTCCCCAGGGACCGGAGTACCGCCTGTTTACTGGACTGGAATAGATATGTGTCAAGTGAGCCCTGGCTGGTGTCGCTCAGTGGATCGAGCGCGGGCCTGCGAACCAAACAACCGCGGTTCAATTCGCAGTCAGGGCACGTGCCTGGGTTGCAGGCCAGGTCCCAGCAGGAGACGCACGTGAGGCACCCACACATTGATGTTTCTCTCCCTCTCTCCTTCCCTTCCCCTCTAAAGATAAATAAATAAAATTAAAAAATAAAATAAATATGTATCAAATGAATGGAGATCACACAGAAGAATTCAAGAAAAGTTCATATTTTAAAATTAAAAACAATAGGGATAGAGCTTGCCCTATTTAGTATAACACAGATACAAAAACTAAATTTTTTTAAGTGGCTACAACTAGTGAAGACAACATAAAACTGAATCTCAATTCAAAGAGCTGACCCATCGAATACGTCCCTACATTAGATACACGCAGACACGGCACACGGTGCGAACGAAAGCTGCGACAATGGAAAGGACGCGCGGTACAGCCGCGGATACTACAGAACTAGCTTCACACACTGGGAGGGGAGGGGCGCCGAGGGGAAACTAACCAGGTGGTTATTTAGTAAAACAGCAAGTGCTCCTTCCACCCTCGGAGATCCTGTTCTCGTGAACCACGGGGATGTCAGGGAGTAACTTAAAGCTTCTGACTTCTTGGTCGTACAAAATATATTCTAAATCCAACGATGAGAGGCTATCTACCGAAATGTTACACTCGGCTGTTTATAGCTCGAAGCAAGTCTACCTTAACAAAATGTGTGTTTGTTTATACTTAGCATTAAGTATCAGAAGTAGCTGAGTACTAATCGGCACACGTAATGCGGACTACAAACGAACCCCTCGAAGGGAGGCAGGCGCCTGGAGTACTCACAGTGCACTCCTGCATCTCTTGCTCCTTGGTTGCCAGTCGCATGACAAGAATGTTTTCCCTGCGTGCAGACTCCTGCTGCTGTTGCTTTAGTTTTTCTTCTGATTCCCTCAAGCCAGTTACGTCATTAGCTGATGATCGAAAGGAAAAAAGGACAGAACATTATGAAATGCAATTTCAAAATCAAACTGAATTAACCAAAAGAAAGTTCTAATTGCCTTTGTCAAGGATGTAAAAACCAGGGTTAAAAAACGCATCAAGTCTTGAGTCCCCGTCCTAACTCCTTTCAGAATGGGGAAGCGTGTACCAGTGCTCTCGTGGGAGCGGCGGTGTGCCGCGGCCCCCACCGCCTCACCAGTGCTGGGCGGGGCTGCGCTGGGACAGCCTGGTCTGTTCCAGAGGAGCCCGGGAAACTGCAGCACTGGCATCTGTTTACATCACAGTGTTCAGAGTCCTTGTTAGCACGCTTTTTATCCTATTCGATGCAATAAACATGCCAGTAACTGCACGGACAATTATTACTTTAAGTTTTCATAATGTTCATAACTTCTATGGATTACAACATAGTTATACAATAATGGAAATTTTAGGGTGTTAAGATTTATGGGTTTGAAAACTCTACTGGCTTCTATACTCACATATGGTAAGTTTCTCTCAGTAAAAAGTGAGACTAAAATGGTTTGAAATTAGCCCTGATTCGTGTGGCTTAGTGTGCTGGATGTCATCCCTCAAACTGAAAGGTCGCTGGTTCTATTCCTGGTCAGGGCACATGCCTGGGTTGTGGGCCCTCTGAATGGGGGTGTGCGAGAGGCAACCAATCTGTTTCTCTCCCACACAGATGTTTCTATCTTTCTCCCTCCCTTCTTCTCTCTCTAAAAATAAATGAAATAAAAAAATGGTTTGAAATAAACCTTGCTGCTATTATTAGTAGATATTGAAAATATCTGTGAAAACATAGCCATATCCTCTTGTTACAATGTAAGTCTAGACTAATTACTCATACTTTAACTCAAATTCCTCTGTGGAAGGGTTAAGGGACAGATCGAGGAAAGTTACACGTAGTTGTGAGTTTCCTGTCTATGCTCTCTCAGAACCTTGTCCACAATTATGCTACTACAGTCATGCTATTGTATCATTATTGCACGTTCGCCTTCCCCAATGACCGGGAACTTCCCAAGACAAGAGACCACGTCTCATTCATCTATTCCCTAGTCCCCAAACGGTAACTGGACACAGTTCTTTAATATTTAAATAAAAATGACATCTTGCTTAGCAAAACCAATTATCCTGCATGTCTCTAACAGTCTAAAAGGAGATCTTCCGCATAGGCTTTAGAAGTAAAACGCAAACTCACAGTTCAGATCTGTGTACTTGCCCTCCAAAGCTTGCACGTATGCTTCATACTGCTTCCATCTAGTACAGAAATAAATTCACGTTAGCTGTTAAACCGAAACCGCTTTATTGACTAGAAAAATCACATCTATAAACTTACAAATTAAGCACTGAGAATTACACTGCAAGATTTTTAAGGTCTCTTCCGTTTTGAGATAATTGTGAACCTAGTTTAACCAGTAATAAATTAGCCGCTTCGTTATTCCTGCTCAGGCACAGGAGCTATGTAAATGCAGCACGGAGAGAAGTGTCCTCTCTGGAGAACACGCCAGCTGCCTTCTCCGGTTCAGACCCCACACCACGCAGGACGTGGAGCCATTCAGCACAGGCCTGGATAACGGGAGCCGAGCAAACACCACTATTGCTTTTGGGTATGCTGCCCACCTCCAACAAAAGGCATATAAAAACATGCCTAATTATCAGGGACTGAAGGTTCTTTATCTTGGCTCTTCTGTGAAAATACCATGTGACTCTCCCAAAATACTTAATTTCTGCCTGTAAAAAAAGGGGAAAATATACTATTTTTCAAGACTAGTTTTAAAGCCACATCTAATTGGCAGAACAACTTGCATAAATGCTGTACACCAACCACAGTGTGAGGGGTCCTCCCTTCCTTGTCAGATTCCTCTGCCCACACACGATAGGCTACATGGGCTGCTCTTGCGATTACTGCATAGAAACACCACACCTCTCCCCAGTCGTAAGTCTGCTCAAATGCTAAGGCAAGAGTAGACTGTCCTGAATGTCATCACCTTGCTGACTGAAGACCTGTGTTTTCAAGTGGCTCTTCAGTTGCAGCTAGTCAAAATTTGATCTTAGAAAATCTTTTTCTAGTCTTAACAACCTTGACAGACCTGCTATAGATAATTACAACCTAACGAACAAACAACACTTCCTAACACCAAGCTAACCTACCTTCCACATACAGACTGCTGCTCAGCCCAGAGCATGCTTATTCTCACAGCCCCCTGACCCAGGCCACAGCCTGTGTGCATTCAGTGTTTGGGGATGGATAAAGGTCTTTTGTGGGGGCTATATAGACTGTTTGTTTTAGAGTGACAGAAAAAAAAAAAACTTGACAAGAATATCCTTATCGAAAAGTCAAAAAGCAGAGACTAGATAAATAAGTAGTGATTTACAATCACCAAGAGAATTAATTAATGAGGAAAAACTCACTTAAGAATCATAAATGAGAATTCCCTAAAAAAAGAAGTTATATTGACTTCAAGAATATACATGTGATTTTAAAACCTTAAAGGCAACAATACTAAAAATCGCTACTATGATTTTTATTAAGATTTTAGTACTTGACCTGGATGGTTTGGCTCAGTGGATTGAGTGCTGGCCCGAGAACCAAAGAGTTGCCGGTTCGATTCCAGTCAGGGCACATGCCTGGGTTGCAGGCCAGGTCCCCTGTAGGGGACGCTCAAGACAAAACCATGCACTGACATTTCTCTCCCTTTCTTCTCCCTCCCTTACCCTCTCTCTAAAAAATAAATATTTAAAAAATTTATAGTACTGACCACTCCCCAAACACACACAGTTTAACACACAAAGTTAAATCAAGGCCTACAAAACAAAGGTCGCGGGTTTGATTCCCTGTCAGGAAGGACACAGGCCTGGGTTGTGAGCCGGGTCCCCAGCTGGGGGTGTGGGAGAGGAAAGGGATCAATGTATCTCTCATAAGTTGGTGTTTCCCTATCTCCCTTCCCCTCTAAAAGTAAGTAAATAAAATCTTTAAAAAAAAGAATACTGTAACGCTGCACTTGACAATATCCTTTTGCAAGACATTTATCCAATAACCACAGAAATTCAGAGCTGTAAGGAACTCTCAAGAGTAATTTAATCTAACCCCTTTAAGTTGCAAATGACCAAGGTCATCGCCATGCGACAAAGAGTAACTCGCCTTCATCAATAAATCCCGCATTTCTTCCAGAACTAAAAACATAGCCTTTAGGACAACTTTTTAACACAGCAAACGGGAAAGGAAGGAATAACTACATTAAACCAAGCCAATATACTTGTTAAATTGGAAGCAGAATCTTTCCCCACAGCAAGTTACACTTTTCAATGTAAAATTCTGAATATTTTCTCTTAGCAAGAAAAACATTGTTACCTATTTTTAAAAAAAAACCCAGCTTATCTGTTGTCTAGAAGTTACCGAAACTAGTGCTTTTTAGATCTTTGAAGTGTTATGCTTTCCTCAATGTTCATATAAGAGTCCATATAAATACATTCCAAAAGTACATTAAATGATTTGAAGATTTATTCACGGTAAAAGTAAAAGAACAAGTGACATAAAGATATAAACTTTAAAGTACAGAATCACAATATAATGTTCTACAGAAAAGTATTTATGTTTTGGTAAAAGACATTTTACCTTAAAATCAACTCATCTCGTGCCATAACTTTGAAGTCTGTCTCACTCAGTCGAACCTATTAAGAGAATCAAAATGTGAACAGAATGCTCTTCCTCAAAACTGAACTACCACAGGCACTTAAGCTCTTCCTACTTTATGAAGACAGGATCTTAACTTCTAATCTCTCAACTGTTGGTTTCCATTAGGATTCCTTTAATTACTGCAGACAGACGAAGCCCGCCCCCAAAGGACCGCTGCAGCGGAACATCTCCAGAGTCCGAGGCTTACATGGGTCAGTGCACGCTATAATTTTTTTTTAAACCCTCATTTTGCCCTGGCTGGCGAGGCTCAGTGGATTGAGTGCCCACCTGCAAACCAGAAGGTTGCTGGTTTGATTCCCGGTTGGGGCACATGCCTGTGTTGCTGGCCAGGTCCCCAGTTGGGGGTGTATGAGAGGCAATCAAACAATATTATTTCTCATCAGTGTTTCTCTCCTCTTTAAAAAAACCCCCCTCGTTGGAAAGAAGTTTTTTAAAAGGTGAATTACTTGTTATTTTTAAAATGAGCATTGCTTATCAGGGAAATGCAAATTAAGCCCCAATGAGCAATCATTTCATACCTATTAGAATGGCTAAATAAGAAATAGCGGAAACAGCACCAAATGGTAGATGAAGATGCAAAACCCCTGAACTTTCATACCTTGCTGGCGAGAATGTAAAACAGTACGGCTGGTCTGCAAAATAGGCTAGTGGTTCCTTTTGAAAGTAAAAATGGATGTGCCAGATAAACCAGCACGTGAGCTCTTAAGCACACATCCCCAAGAAACGAAAACTTATTTTCACACAGAAACTTGTACACGAATGTACAGCTTTATTTCTAACAGCCAAAACTTAGAAACTACCAAAACTTCAACAGGTGAGAGTGAAACTATGATATACCCACACCACAGGATACTAAGAAACAGACCAGCGATGCACACAACTTGGATAAAACGATAAAGCGCCAGGAAAATTATACTGGCTGCAAAAAAAAAAAAAAGGTCTCAAAAGGATACACATACTGCAAAGTTTCATTTCTGTAACACTTGTCAAGTAGCATAGTTAAAATGGGAAACTCATTAATGTTCCTTCACCAGGTGTTAGGGATGGAGAGGGAGGGGACAGTTGTAAAAATGGCACAGGGGAGGCCCTCACAGGTGTAGCTCAGTGGATTAATTGAGTGCGGGCCTGCGAACCAAAAGATCACGGTTCGATTCCCAGTCAGGGCACAAGTCTGGGTTGCAAGCCAGTTCCCAGTAGGGGACGCATGACAGGCAACCATACATTGATGTTTCTCTTCTTCTCTCCTTCCCTTCCCCTCTAAAGATAAATAAGATCTTAAAAAAAAAAAAAAAGGCATGGGGAGGCCTGTGGTGACGGTTCAGCCCAGCCGACTGCTCAGGTTGTGGTGGTCACACTGAGCTGTGTGAGGAAGAACTGCCTGGACACAGAGAAGCACACGCACTGCACGATAACCAGTGATATCTGAAGTCAAGTTCCTGATTTTGACAATGTTACGCGAGGTGTCTGGGAGTTATGCAAGATGTTAACGGCAAAGGAGGCCGGAGGAGGAGTGCGCAGAACCTCCCCACACATTCCTTCGCAACTTTCTGTGCATCAGTAGTTAATTTAAAATAAACTTTAAGAATGGGCATAACAGTCTGACTTGTAATTGAGAAATGCTGTGTTTCTCTACTCCAAATGAAAGCCATAAAGGTGAGGTAACTCTCTTACTCTACTACAAAGTTAGGGCTGTATCAGTTTCCCTTATAAGACACACCTCATCTGTTCACTTAAATAGTCACTCGTTAGGAGGCGCACACCCTGCCTTCCCAATTGAACTATAAATTCCTATTAGAAACGATGTGACTACCTCTTTAAAAAACAAAACACAAAACAGGTATGACTTAATGACTAGGCACACATTTGACTTTGTACCACGAGGGCTAACAACTAGAATGTGAAGCCCTGTCTCCGCCACTTCCTTTCCTGTTTCTTACTGAATTTGCTGGGGTGACACTAGTTAATAAAATCACACAGGTTTCAGGTACGTGGTTCCACAACACGCCTTCTGCATACAGTACTGTTTATCACCCCACGTCAAGTTTCCTCTCACCACCACTTGCTCACCCATGCCCTCCTCCAACTTTCTCCACCCACCTCCTGCCCCCCACAACCGCTACCACCAGTGGTTCATGGCCTCAGGTTTTTCTTTGCTCAACCACCCCACCTCCTCCAGCCCCTCTCCACAGCCGTCAGCCCACGCTCTGGTCTGTCTCCATTTTGCCTGTTAGCTCATTTTGTTCATTAGCCTCCACATATTAGTAAGATCACACAGTACTTCTTTCTGACTGGCCTACTTCATTTTGCATAATGCGCTCACAGTCCATCCATGCTGTTGCGAAGGGTAAGATCTCTTTGTCTTTTATAGCCAAGTACTATGCCACTGTATAAATGTACCCTACTTGTTCTGTCCACTGGTCTACTGATGGACACTTGGGGTGCTTCCACATCTTCGGCATTGTAAATAGTGCTGCAGTGAACACAGGGGTGCATGTGTTCTTTTGAATTAGTGTTTCAGGTTTCTTTGGATAAACTCCCAGAAGTGGAATTGCTGGGTCATAAGGCAGTTCCATTTCTAGTTTTTTGAGGTAACTCCATAGTGTTTCCTAGAGTGGCTGCACCAGTCCGCATTCCCACCAATAGGGCAAAAGGGTTCCCCTTTCTCCACATCCTCCCCAGCAAATGCTATTTGCTGATTTATTGATGGAGCCATTCAGACATGCGCGAGATGACATCTCATAGTGGCTTTCATTCACATCTCTCTGATGACCAGTGAAGCTGAGCGTCATTGCCTATCTATGTCTGTTGGCCATCTGTATGTCCTCTTTGCAGAAGGGTCTATTTGGGTCTTTTGCCCACTTTTAAATTGTTTTTTTTTGGGGGGGAGGGATATTGATTTTAATAAGTTCTTTATAACTTTGGATATTAACCCCTTATTGACAAATATGTTCTTCAACTCAGTGTGTTTTCTTTTCATTTTGTTGGTTTCCTTGGCTATGCAAAAACTTTTTAGTGTGATGTAGTCACATTTATTTTTTTCTTTTGTTTCCTTTGCCTGAGGAGATATATTAGAAGACACAGTGCTACAAGAAATGTTCGAGAATTTACTGCCTGTGTTACTTGTACGTGTAACAGTAACTAAACTGAACTAAGGGACACAGAACAGGGTAATAGGAGACCAGCGAAGAAGGCAGAAACTAAGAACTAGACAGTTGTTACCCTTTCTTTAAAAAAACAACAACACAGAAGTGGCTTTACATTATAATCAAAGGAATCTAAATTAGGAAAAGAGAAAATAATTAACTTATGGGGGGGGGGGGCCTGTGAAATAATCTTTCCTGACATTACTTGCATAATTTTTGTATAATAAAGGCTAAAAGTAGAGCATGGGGAAAGCATAACAAAATTTCCCCAAAGTTTACGAATATTCTAAAAATACATTGCACAGAAGATAGTGTTGAGTACATCATACATCACAATGCTGTCACTGCCACAGGCGAGGCAGTGACAATAAACAAACAACCCAGACAGTCCTTTCAACTCCGTTATATATATATATATGTAAAGCAGTTCCAAAACTGAGGGGAAAACACACCTTTTTGGGAAGAGGTTCCTCGTTGGTCATCTTGAATCCTAGAAAAAGAGGTAAGAGATGAGATTCAGTTATTTTCCACTGAAGATAGAACAAAAAAAATACTGGCCTTTTCAAACCAATATATTAGTGAACTCAGCTGTGACCAAATCATCAGGGTTTCTTTTTACTTCATTTCTAGATTTACAGAACAGCTGCAGAGATGTTATGGGGTTCCATACACCCCGCACCCGGTTTCTGCTTTGATAACATCTTACATCAATATTACTATTACATGTTGTTACTACTATTATTAGATTATTTTTACCTTTCGTAAAAAAGTTCACACTCTCTTTGATGTTGCTATAAAGGATTGAGAGAAATAGTTCTTCAATCCATCCTTACCCCTGCCCTATGAAAGACAAACCTTGCGGAGGTGATAGCTTTGTGCTGAAGTCAGATACTGACCTCAGGCAGTATCCTAGGCATCTTCCTGAAATGATACAGAGGGGCACCATGGCTACGCAAAACTTTATTTATAAAAACTCAAGTATTATGGGTGCTATTTAATATAAATTCCAGTTAATAAACTAGTATATGCTTCTACAACCTAACACTTTCCCCAGGTCTATTTGTTCATTCTTTTCTAAATACATAGCTATTCAACTTATTCCGCTAAAATAAAATTAACTGCAAGCTTAATTAGCAATAAATATACTAAACTATTTTTAAAAGGCATTTAAAGGACCAAGAAACACACTAAGGAAGTCCTGACAGCACCGCTTTTCTAGAACAGAGCGAGAAAATAAAAACATCGTGTTGACCAAAAAGTCCGTTATGTTTTTTCCACACAACGGCTCCAGTAGTGCTTAGCTGTCTTTAACTTCATTCAAAACAATTTTGTTAGATTGTACTGATAGCAATCATAGCATGCATTAAAAAAAAACTAATTAGCCCTGGCTGGTGTGGCTCAGTGGACTGAGTGATGGCTTGCAAACCTAAGGGTTGCCAATTTGATTCCCAGTCAAGGCACAGGCCTGGGTTGTGCACCAGGTCCCCAGTAGGGGGCAGGTGAGAGACAACCACGCATTGATACCTCTCCCCCTCTCTCTAAAAACCAATAAATAAAATCTTTAAAAAAAACCTTAACAAAATTAATGAATTTTTGTGCAGCCATTTGAATACTGAAGTGGGAAAGAGATACACAATATTTTTGGCATTATGCTTTCTTATTTTAAGAAAGGTAAAAATGCAACTGAAATGGAAAAAAAAAAGATTGCTGGTGGGGAGAGTAGTGTAAGGGGACTAAATGGTAATGAAAAAAATAAAAAAGATTAAATTTTAAAAAGTGCAAAAAAAAAAAAAAGATGTATGCAGTATATGGAGAAGGTGCTATGGCTGATCAAACATGTCAGAAGTGGTTTGCGAAGTTTCTTGGTACTACTGACATTTTGGCCAAATAATCCCTTGCTGCTTGGCTACCTCATGGACCGGAAGATGTTTAGCAGCACCCTTGGCCTCTACCCACTAGAAGCCAATACCGGGAGATAGCCAACATACTCAAAATACCCAAATCAATGAAGTTTTTGGTGAAAATGAAAAATGTGTCATTTATTTTACGGAAAAAAAACCATACGGATTCTTAGGCCAACCCAGTAAAAAAGGCAATATAACCTCTGGGCCTCAGTCTCCCCATTTCAAAAAGGATTACCACCACCAAGGCTCAAAATTATTGTGTTATTTTTGAAGATAAATGTTCAGAGTTTAGCATGGTGACTGGCACAAAGTAAGTATTTAACTATTAATTTCCTTTTCCCCATCAAAAAAGACCCCCAACTACTATTTCTCAAAAAACCCAAGGGAGAATTGACAGGTTGAGGAAAACAGTCTTAAACGTTTAAGAGCAAAATTCTTGGTGACCTCTAATTTTTAGAATTCTGAACAGTGAGTTATTTTAATTTCTAACACTGGCTTATGTTCTTTTTCCTTAGAAGTTTGATGCTGGGTAGATTTTAATAACAAACTGCTTAGAGGGTATTTGTATTTTCTTTTTAATAGTGAATTTCTAGACTCATAATAGAAGTGGAGGGTAAACCTAGGTTCTGTGTGAGTCTTTGCACTGTACATGTCAGTGCTCACAGCCAGAGGCCACACCACCTGTCACGGACCCACAACTGGAGGACTCAAAGCATCAGCATTTAGAAACTCCTCTCTTATCTTTAGCCGATTAAAAGTCAATCTTTTCTTGAGTTCCTGACATTGCACGATAGTTACATGGGCAGGCTGGCAAAGGCAAATTAGAGCAGGTTTAAAATTTAAAAGCATCCTGGGATGGGAGTAAAAGACAGAAAACTGTACTGAAAAACAATAAAAAAAAATTTAAAAGCATCAACATCCAACTATTTAGTCAAAATAGAACCTAGTTCTCAAATTTGACTTTCACAAATGTGCTAAGAAATTTATTATTTCCCAAGGCAATTTTTTTGGACACAACTGACAGCACAATAACCATCTACAGTCAATTCTAAGTCATAAAGACAGTGAGCAGTCCAGGTTCTTAGTACAATCTGTTCTTGTATCAGAAAAATGGAGGGACTGAAATGTCATTTGTAGTTGAACCCTGGAGGGAAAAAATGAATATATGTTCAGTGCTATGAGCCACTTTCCAGATGATGAAATGACAAAGGTTGGTAACTAATGAAGATGAATAATTCCCCACTCTCTCATCCAGAAGAATGATCAAGCAGCTTATAGCAGCTAGCTAAACTAGAGAATGCAGAAAAGCAAAATAAATAAAATTCAAAACTGGCCAATTTGGTTCACTTTTAGCATACTTAAGAAAATGATTAAGCATGATTTTAAAGTTATGTAATGCTTTCAGTTTATTTATATGGCCAATTCAAAGACAATGTATCTCAAGTTCAGAATGTCTGAAGCATCACCCACTCCTGATGCCCTAACACTGGAAACCAGTGTACAACGTGGAGGCTCAGTTCTGCTTGGCTGGGTGCCCAGCATCCCAGATCCCAGTACCTCCCCCCTCTTAGCACTAAAATCTAAGTTATGCAACTCAGTCCTCTCTAAACTGAGAGGCAAGCACCAGCCAATAGAACTTCAGCAGGAAAGCATGTTCCTGGTTCAAACTCCTAACACAACATATTACTAACCTGACCTTGTACTAGCCTTGGCACTGTAGTAGAAAGGGTACTAACTAGGAATGGGAAGACCACCTTTTCCTGTACCTTCTCAGTCATGTCATTCTGAGCAAGTCACTTAACTTTCTGGGCTACAGTCTGTAAATTAGCAGAAAGGGGACACCAATTTTGCATGCCTCACAAAGTGCTGCAAACCTCAATGCTTGAAGTGCCATAAAAGTGCTATACCAAAAAAAAGGGGGGGAGGGGGGTTCACATAAAATACTAACATTTAACATAAAAGATTTTAATGTACATTTAGGAAAAATTTCCATCACCTACATTTTCAAGAGAGGACATTTATTTATTAACATTGATTTCTATCCTGAGGCACCACCTTAATAGCCAATATACTATTATGGGGATATTCAAGTTTTATCTCGAATAAACTTAGTAATAGAAAATTATTTAGAGTTGCAAAAGTGGGAGGTAACTTAATACTATCTAGGTCTTGTTTTGCTAAATGACCCACCAATACAAAATTTTTAAGAGCAAGAAGAAAATTTTTTCAATAGCTACATAATATACAATCGATGAAAACCATCAAGACTGCTACTAAGTATACGGGGTGGGGCAAAACCTACAGTCGAGTTGGCTAAAATGTTTATTCTTGTATTACCTTTCACATTAACAACTGTAAACCTTTTGCCCACCCCTATACTTTCAAGGGGAGTCAATACTACATACATACAAGACTGCAAGGCACTTTGAAAAACTAATATCCTGTAATTATTATTTTACAATTATTACAATTCTCATATTCACATTATAGGGCTGTGGTGATAAAGCTGACTTCCACTTATTTTCCAGCAATGGAATTAAGTAAATTCTAAGAGATGGAAAACTAGATGGACAATTTACAACTGTAACATGCTCATAGGAATATATTTCTATCTCGCGCAAAAGAACCGTTTTTACTATGTAAACACGATTATTTAGGATTTTTAACATAGTCCTTTGGGATCAAACATCTAACTGATTTTACCAAAACAAGAACTTGGACTTTCTCTACTAACAACAAAAAAAAGTCAAATAACAGCCAGACAAGGGTCGAAGATGAGACTTTAAATTTTCACGAAAATCTGGAAGTAATTCTACAGAGAATTATTCTTTAACTCCGAATGCACCAATCATTCAAAAATGGAAGTCTACAGGAGAACGCAGCTGCAGCAACAGCCTACTGCGCGATGTGAAATTTGGTGAACAAACGCTGCTTCCCTTCCCTTGCTGCCCTCCTTAGCACCGCTAGCCCCGGGATCCGGCCAGTGGGTGGGAGGGGGCGAAACCGAGGCGGGGACAGGACGCACACCGAGGGGGCGGACTCCTGGCCTCGCCAGTCTGCGGGAGCGCCCACCTCACCCCGGGCCCAGGGGACGGAGGAAGGAGGTAAAGGCCTCGAAGCAGCGGAAGTGTCCCTGCAGGCGGGAAAGCGGCGCGGCTAACGGGAGGCCGGCGGGCTCGGAAGCCTGGAGTCGCCCGCCGGGCTCTAAGCGCCCCTTCTGGGCCAGGGCGGCCGCGCTTCAGCCCTGGGACCCAGATATCCTCGCGGCCGCTCCCGCCGCCGGCTCGCACCTACCTCTCCAGACAGAGGTCGCGCCGGCGCCGCCTAGTCACATAGGCCGAGGCCACGCAGCCCGATCGCCGCCGAGGCCGCCCGATCACGGTAGCGACGGCCCCCCGCTCTCCCCTTTATTTGCGGGTCTCGCCGCCACAAAATGGCGCTGAGGGAGGAAGCGAGGCCTCGCCGCCCCACCCCCTTCCCCCTCCTCCCGCCGCCCCGCCCCGCCCCGCCCCGCCCCGCCCCGCCCGCCGCCCTGCCCCGGCCCAAACGCGCCGCCGCCCGCTCACTCCCGCCCCTTCTGGTCCACGTCCCGCCCACTCATCGACCTGTCGCCTCGCGACACGGCCGCAACCCCCCGGCCGCCGCTGGGCCCCGTCACAGGGAGGAAGGGTGAATGGACGGCGCCTGACCCGAGCACTCTAGGAGCGAGGGAGGAGCTGCGCTCCGGTGGCACCCTCCGCGACCGCGGGAGCGCCACAAGCACCTCGGGGGCGGGGTGATGCGGCCCACGGGGCGGGCTGGACCGCGAGGTCACAGGTCAGCCGCAAGGCATCACGGGAAGGGCTTCGGGGTCGCGATCGGCGGCTCGGGGTGGACGCGCTCGCTGGCCACCTGCGGCTGCGGCGCGGCCTCCGGCGGAGGAATCTGAGCCAAGGAGGCGCGTGATTGGACGTGTGCTTACAAATCCTGTGTGTGATTCTTCCGCGCGCTGGCGGGCCAGTGCAGGCTCAGCAGCGCGGCCTTGGGTCGGGGTGGAGATCGGATCTGGGCTTCCTCAGGCTTACGGTTACGAGTTTTAAGAGCTTAGAAACCGCTGCCTTCTGTTCTGTCGTGAAGTGCGGCCGCCTGGTCGCTTGGCTGAGCCGTGACGACATCTCCAGGCGAAGCGGAGGAGCTGTTTCTTGCAGATGGACGCTGTGCCTTTGTCTGCAACTCTAGGGACACTTCGCTAACCCAGAAACGACGGGAAGCGCACCTTGTGTGCTTTCAATGAACCCAATAAAATAAGTTTTGTAATTCGAATATGCCGTCTAAAGAGGAGAGCTTGGTGTCATCCGGACCATTGCGTAAGAACGATGGTGTCACCTGGTAACCGAGAAGGAGCCTCCTCACACTGACTCCTGGGGTCAGATAATTCTTTGATTGGTCCGCCGGCATCCAGCTGTCCCAAAACCGTTTTGTCCCCAAAGGTGTCCTGGAACTAGGTGATGTATGAGGGTAAGATTCAAGTATACTCCAGATGGTCAAAGGGATAATGGTATATCCCCAGGAAATCAGATCAGTGTGGGGAAAATAACTGCAACTTACATCACAGGACTTTTCAGAACTGAAGACCACAGTTCAAAGAGAAAAATGGGCAAGAACACGAACAGACAAGTCACAGGAAAAAAGAGCGGTGGCCCGTAAACGTGAAGGACTGTTCGTCCTCACTTGCAGTGGAGTGCGCATTATTAGGACGATACCGTTGCTTCGGAACGAGCTCCAGGTTATATGGGAAATTGGAAGGCTATCCCAGGAACAATAGAAATGGTTGCCTATAGCGGGAGGTGGGGGGAGGGGAAGTAAACAGAGGCAAGACTAACCTGTTTTTGAATTTTTATGTACATAGCCAAAAAAAGAAAAAGAAAACAAAGTAAACCCAACGTTGAAGGCCAGTTGGTGACATAACTATGTTGTTAAACAGAAGAATTACTCCCCAGACCTTGTAAACGTAGTACTCAGAGTATTTGTGGTGAGATATATTCTGAGGATGAAAAAAGAACTTCAAAGGAGTCTTCAGCTTCACTCAGCAGTGTATAATGGTAATATTGCTATATAGTTTTGGAACTGTATAGTAGGAAACACAGTTATTTTAATGTTACAACATGACACTTTCAGTATTAGAGAAAATGAGATATACATACAAGATCAAAAAAGTTCAGGAAAAAACCTGTCATGTTGAAATTGGAAATACCAATGTGAGCATATGATTTTTAAAAGTGAATTTCCTCGTTCTGCGCGCTTAAAGGGCCTAGAAGGAAGCAGTAGGTCGAGCAGCGTTTCCAGTTTGCCAGGGACTTGGATGTCCTGAGACGGGAACTTGGAGCATTAAAACTAGAGCTGAACTGTCCCCGGCACACCGTGGGGGCAGGTCTCTGTCCAGTAACAACGAACACAATTGCCGATCACATCGTGGTTTCTAACTTGCATTTCCCAAGAAATAGACCCAGAGCATCTTGGAGACTTGACTGATTCCAGTTCTGGGGCAGGGAAAGGTACGTGTTATGTCAGACGTTTTGTTGTGCCTGAATGCAAGGGAGATGCTTAGGCTGGTGGAGGTATGTCCGGGGTTTAGGAGAAGAGGCAGAACTAATCGCTGGTGATGGAAGTCAAATCCGTGCTTGGCAAGGAGGGAAAAGGAGCAGGAATCAACTGGAAAGGAAAACAGGAACTTTGGCGGGTGATGAAAATATTTTATGTCATGGGTGGTGATTACCCAGGCATGTTTGTCAAAATTCATTAAATTGTACCACTAAAATGGATGCATTTAATGTAAATTATACGTCACATCTATTAGACCTCATATAAGTTACACCTTTGTATGTATACAAATTATACCTCAATAAAGTGGAAATAAATGAAGACAAAATGAGAAAAGCAAAGGCTACTTAATTCAGAGGTTGCAAGAGAGTCCCCCCACACCATCCCTTGGGTTTGGCAGAGACTCCAAGGCAGGCAGAGGAGTGGGGGAGCTTCTTAGTGGGGGACATGGAGGGCCCAGCTGTGCCCTGACGGGCAGGGAGGGGGCAGGGAGGCAGGGAGGCGGCTGATCTGTTGGGCAGCCCTGGGATCAGTTAGGGGTGTAGGTTTGGCTTTCTTCAGTTGGTTCTAATTTAGAAGTGGGACAGATACCAGGGAACCTGTCAGTTTTTAATCAAGTCCGGCCATTTCGAGCTGATTGTTACATAGATTTTGTTTAGCATAATGGTTTGTTTAGGCTTCTGGGTCGTTACAGAGACAGCAGCCTGACTGGCTCTACCTCTGACTTCCAGTAGGCTGGCTTCCTGGGCAGGTTACTGGAGATGAGGGGGTGGGTTTCCTACGCACTTTGCTACCAGCTGTGTCAAAATTCTGTTTTTATACATGGTCTAGCCATGTTTGTCTGTATGTTTGGTGTCTAAAAGTAAATTAAAAAAA
>PVKM010014507.1:0-28956 GCA_004027735.1 Carollia perspicillata
AAACGTTCCAACATCCGAATCATAGGGGTGCCAGAAGGAGAAGAGGAAGAGCAAGAAATTGAAAACTTATTTGAACAAATAATGAAAGAAAACTACCCCAATGTGGCAAAGGAAGTAGACATACAAGTCAAGGAAGCTGAGAGAGTCCCAAAGAAACTGGGACTCCAAGAAATCCAAGAAGAAACACAAGAAGACAAATCATAATTATGTTACCCAAGATTAAAGATAAGGAGAGAATCTTAAAAACATCAAAAGGAGACAGTTACCTATGAAGAAGTTCCCATAAGACTATCAGCTGATTTCCCAAAAGCAAAACAAAAACAAAAACAAACAATAAATGTTGGTGAAGATATGGAGAAACTGGAACCCTTGTGCACTGTTGGCAAAAACTTTAGTTGAGTTCTGATAACCTACTACCATCAGCCGAGCTGCACTGTTGGCATAGAAATATAAAAAGTGACGTAGCCACTAAGAAAAATAATATAGCAATTTCTCATAAAATTAAACATAAAATTACCGTATCAGCCAGCTGGGATTCAAGCTAATACTTGCACACATATAGTCATAGCAGCATTATGCACAGCAGCCAAAAGGGGGAAGCAACCCAGTATTCATCAAAATATGAATGGATAAACAAAGTGTGCTATATACATATAATAAAATATTATTCGACCTTAAAAAGGAAGTAATTCTGATACATGGTTCAACATGAATGAACCTTGAGAACATTATTCTAAGTATAATAGGCCAGTTACAATAAGACAAATACTGTATGATTCTACTTTTATGAAGTACCTAGAGTAGTCAGATTCAGAAAGTAGAAAGTAGAAAGTAGAAAGTCAGAAAGTAGAATCATAGTTGCCAAAGGCAGAGAAGGGAATAGGAAATTGTTTAATGGATATAGTTTCAGTTTTGCAAGATGAAAAGGGTTCTGGAAAATGGCTGCACAACAATATGAACATATTGATACTCTGCATATTCTATTTATCAGTAGATTTGTACACTTAAAAATGGTTAAGGTGATAAATTTTTTGTTATATATGTTTTACTAGATTTTTTTAAAGTTAAAAAGAAAAAGCCCAGAATGACTCTGGAATCAGATTACCTGACTTTGAATCTTGGCTCTGCTACTTCCTAGCTATATAACTAGTCTGTACCTCATTTCCTCAGTCATAGATGAGATGGCACAGAAGTACCTACATTATTAACTTGTGATAATTGAATTAGTACACATATGCGAACTTCTCACAACACTATTAGCACACAGTGAGTCCTATCATAAGCATTTGTTTCTATTAGGGTCACAATTTTGAAAATATAATTTAATGTGGAATTTGGGCCTGCAGGCAAAACTGAGTTTCTCTCACGTAAAACTGAATAAAACAATTTATGTGCTTATATTCAGGGTTTCAGGTAAACTCCTGATACAAAGCAGCACTAACACACGAGCTAAGGAAAAATTTCCTTAATACCTTATTTTTTCAATACTTCATTTTTTTAAAATTTAATGTTTATTTAATGTTTAATGTATTTTTCCCTTTACCATTTAGTCACCTCACACCTCCCTCCCCACAGCAATCACCACACCGTTGTCCATGTCCATGAGTCCTTTTTCCTTTTTGCCCAATCCCTCTACCCCCTAACTTCTCCTTGCACTAGCTGTCATCCTGCTATCCGCCTAAGAGTTTGTCCCCATTTTCCTGTTAGCCCAGTTTGTTCATTAGATTCCACGTGAGTGAATTTCTCCGACTGGCTTGTGTTACTTAGCAAAATGTTCTCCAGATCCATCCATACTGTTGCAAAGGGTAAAATTTTCTTTTCTTTTCTTTTCTTTACAGCCAAGTAGTATTCCATTGTGTAACTGTACCACAGTTATTTTATCCACTTATCTACTGATGGACACTTGGGCTGCTTCCGTATCCTGGCACTGTAAATAATGCTACAATGAACATAGGGGTACTTATGTTCTTTCAAATTAGTGTTTTGGGTTCCTTCAGATGTATTCTGAGATGTGAGATCACTGGGTCAAAAGGCAGATCCATTTTTAATTTTTTGAGGTATCTTCATACTGCTTTCCACAGTGCCTGCACCAATCTGCATTCCTACCAACAGTGCAAAAGGGTTCCCCTTTTCCCACATCCTAGCCAGCACCTGTTGTTTGTTGATTTATTAATGATAGCCATTCTGACACATGAGATGCCATCTCATTTTGATTTTAATTTGCATTTCTCTCATGATTAGTGACATTGGCATCTTTTCATAGGTCTGTTGGCCATCTGTATCTCCTCTTTGGAGAAGTGTCTATTCAGATCCTTTGCCCACTTTTGAATTGGGTTTGTTTGGGTTTTTTTTGGAGCTGAGATTTGTAAGGTACAAATTTTGGATATTAACCCCTTACCAGATGTATTGGTGAATATGTTCTCCCATTCTGTGGGTTGTCTTTTCACTTTGTTGATGATTTCTTTTGCTGTGCAAAAACTTTTTTAGTTCAGTGTAGTCCCATTTGTTTATTTTTCTTTTGTTCCCCTTGCCTGGGGAGATATATCTGATAAAATACTGGTATGGGTAATGTCCGAGATTTTGCTACCTATGTTTTCTCCTAGGATTTTTATGGTTTTGGGTCTAACATTTAAGTCTTTGATCCATTTTGAATTTATTCTTGTGTGTGGTGTAAGAAGGCAGTCTAGTTTCATTTTTCTGCATGTATTCCCCAATTTTCCCAACACCATTTATTAAATAAACTATCTTTAGCCCATTGTAGGTGCTTGTTCCTCAGTCAAATATTGACTATAAAGTTGTGGGTTATTTCTGGGCTCTCTATTCTGTTCCATTGATCTCTGTGCCTGTTTTGATGCCAGTACCATGCAGCTGTGATTACTATGGCCTTATAGTTTCATATTAGGTAGCGTGATTCCTCCAACTTCGTTCTTTTTTCCCAGGACCGCTGTTGCTATGTAGTGCTTTTTGTGGTTCCATATAAATTTTCGAAGTATTTGTTCTAGTTCTGAGAAATACATCATTGGAATCTTGATAGGAATTGCACTGAATCTACAGATTGCTTTGGGTAGGATGGATATTTTAATGATGCTGATTCTTCCTGTCCATGAACCAAAAACTTCATTTTCAATTTTGAATATTTCAACAAGGAGTTTGTTTTAGTAGACGGTCTTAAATTTTTTTTTCAGGGATTCTAACCAGTACTGTTAACTGGGCACATTGACTAATGTCTATTGATTCACCATTCTGCACTTGAAAAGCACCGGATTTAACAGCCATCTGGTGTAGTGTTGTTTCTATGACAGCTTATGTTTTACAATGTCCATAAGTAGAACATTACTCAAAAGTGGCACCTTTTCACTTCCTTTTCTTCACTGATCTCAAATATAATATTAACCATTTCTAAGCAAGATGGTAAAATGAATAGTTCTGTAATTATGTAAGGTTATGACCCTTGTTTCTTATACTGCATTTGTAGATGTTGGAGAAATTAAATGTTTTTCTGTGAAAATGGAATGTTTTGTGGTAAGAGGTTAGTGTAGTTTGCTTGGAACCATTTCTCTTAAAATTCTTCCTTGCAAATAGGACAGTTAGGTTGGAGAAGCAAATCAATAGCAAATATATATATCTAAACTTGAAATCATCCTCATTAGAGGATCATCAGTGACTGAATAATTATAAATTATCTTTTTTTCCTGCTACTTGGTTTGTGAGGTGACTGATGACTTTCCAGCTTTAATCTAGTAGTCTGTAAGGGTATTATAAACATGTGAGAGTCTATACACCCTTATTCCCCTTCTCTACCTCATTTTTCTTCAAAGCCCTATTTGCTCTAAATAGACAGATTTTCATGCTTAATATTTACTGTGTATTTATCCCAGTAGAATGTAATCAAAACAGGGATTTTTTAAAAACTGTTTTGTTCACTGGTGTATCCCAACTACCAGAACAGTACCTGCTACCTGGTGGACATGCACTCACTAAATAGTTGTCCAGTCAATTAATTGGTAAACAGACTTACAAATGGCCAGAGGTACTTCTGTTATCCTTAGATGTAACCTGGTTTTAGGAAGTGCTTCTTTTGGGCCTCAGACAAATTTTATTGTTCTTCAGAGCACAGGGCTTTCTTTCTAAATTTTCAAAAGCCCAGAGGGCAAAACAGCCTTATTTACCATCTGCCATACCAATTCTACATAATATTATTACTGCAAATGTATTCATTCACTTCATAGTCAACGTTCCCACTTCAATTATGTCATCCTAACATGACTGCAGAGGTCTATAAGGCTAAGGCTTTCAAATATCCAGTCAGAACACCAAACAAGCCAAAAATCTAGATTACTTGGATTCTACCCTTACTACACAAAGCTGAATGAGATAAGTGTAATACTGACACCATGGTGGTCTATGTAAAAAATCCTAGGGAATCTAAAACAAAACAAACCAAAAAACTCTGCTAGAAATAAGAACTAAATGACTTTGATATAAGGTCATATACAAATTTAACTGCATTTTTATATACTGGCAACAAATAAATGAAAAATGAAATTTTGTTAAATACCATTTATAACAGTATCACAAAATGAAAAATTAAAATCACAATGAGATTTTTAAACCCGTGAGGATATTATAATGAAGAAGACAAATAACATCAGTTCTGGAAAGGATGTACAGCACTTAGAACTCTCGTCGAGCTGCTGGCGAGAGTGTAACCGCTTAGGAAAACAGTTTACTGATTTCTTATAAAGTTAAATATACTCTTACCATATGACCCACTAATTCCACTCTTAGGTATTTAACAACAACAACAAAAATTCATAAATAAAATATATACATAGATATGCACAGCTTTATTTATAAAAGCCCACACTAGAAATAACCCAAATTTCCTTCATTGGTGAATAAACAAATTGTGGTATATCTATACAATTAACTCATGTACTCAACAAAAAAAAGAAACAGCTAATATTGCAACAATATGGACAACTTTCAAAGACATACTGACAATAAGAAGGTAGACCCAAAAAAGTACATACTGTATGGTTCCTTTTATACAAAATCCCAGCCCAGGCAAAATTACTATGTAGTGCTAGAAATCAGGTTAGTGGTTGGTAGTAATGGATGGGAGGAGAAGGCTGATTGCAAGGAGACACAAAGGTACTTTCTATAGAAATTAAAATATTCTATATCTTGGGATGGGTATTGGTTGAACAGAGGTATTCATTTGTCAAAAATCATCAATCTGACACTTAAAATGTATGGTTCTTACTATAGAGATATTGCAATAAATTGATTTTTAAAAATCTTAATTATCTGGATCTTCTTTCTCACCATTCCAATCCTTATCCCCTCTTCCCTGGGATCAAGCATCTCTGGCTGAAAGCACCTCAAGCAAAGGCGGGTTCCTAGTCTAATTTAACCATGGTAAGTAGCTGCTCTTAACCTCTTTTACCTGCTAATCAGAATGGAAAAATCACAGGAACGTAGTTCTTTCGTTATAGGAAAATTACAGCTTTCAGTAATTGTTCACCATCTGGGGACCACCTTGATATATGCGGTACAACACCTACAACCTGATGGGCCAACAGCAGAAGACAAAGCAGACTGGCAATCTGGAAACTGAAAATCAAATGCCTTTTAACAAACAATGGACCTGACCTGTATTCCCAGCTCATGGCTTTCATGCTAGACTAGTAAAAAGGGGTTTGTTTGCTGACCGCTTAGAGGATTTAGGAGAAGGGATTAGACCTAGCACTGCTGTTGAGAAAACCCTGGGCTAAGAGTGACAGTGACCCATGACCTTGGAAAGGGGTTCAGATACGGCTATAGAAGAAAAACCAGCCTGAAAAGAGAACTTCCGACCTAGCACAATTTGTCTGGTTGACAAAATTACCTTAATTACTTTTGCATGAATCTGGATACCAAAAACCAGTGAACTGTATAAAGTATAAAGCATATCCACTTACATTCCAGTAGGCCCAACAGTCCTTTCAAATTATAGGACTCTGTTGGACTTTGGGTCTAATGAATATTACTTGGAAGAAATGGGTGCAAAACTCAGGTTGAAAACCTTTTTGCTCCATTTACTCTTTTTTTTTTCTTTTCTGACTGAGATCCATTCAGGCAATGAGCATTTATGGAACAGCTACTTGGAACCAGGTCCTATAGTAAGTAATACAGCACCTAAAGTAAAAATGACATAACACTTGCCATGAACAAAATCTTACAGTCTAGATGGAAAAGAGAGAATTAATTCATATAGAATTGTGTGTTAAATGCTATGACAAAATTCATACGAGATCTTGAGAAATAAGGGTTTCCCAGAGTAAAATTCCTACTGATTCTTGAGATAGAACTAGAAGTTATTTGATCAAAAAATGGCAAAGAGCCCTGGCTGGTGTAGCTCAGTGCATTGAGCGCGGGCCCGGGAACCAAAGGGTCCCGGTTCGATTCCCAGTCAGGGCACATGCCTAGGTTGCAGGCCAGTTCCCAGCAGGGGATGCATGAGAGGCAACCATACATTGATATTTCTCTCCCTCTCTCCCCCTCTCCTCTTCCCCTCTAAAGATAAATAAATAAAATCTTTTTTAAAAATGGCAAAGAAAGGTGTTCCAGGCAGAGAAAAAAATATATACAAAGGAACAATGACATAAAACAATAGGAGTTATGAAATCTGATGGCATGTCTAGGCTACTGCAAGTACCTTACTTAGTGTGGCTGAGATAAAAGAGGAGTGGTTGAAGATAAAGCTAGAAAAAGTAGACTGGAATGGGATTCTGAAGGCTGTGTTAGGGGAAATAATGAAAATATTTTACTTAGGAGTCTGATATCATGCTGTCATTTTAGAAAGATAACCTAGCAGCAAAGTAGAGAAAGGTCTGAGAGATGCTAAATCAGGAGCAGGGTGACCACCAGGAAGTACCTGGGATGAAGCAGGTAGTAAGTGGTAAGGTCCAACTAAAGCAGAGAAGTGGCGATGGAGAGAACAGAGAGTATTTTTAAGAGAAATCATTCACATGACATAACTTCAGGAATAAGTGAACAGGAGAGGATCTGGGACAATTCTGTTTCAGCTTCAGCAACTGAGTGGATGACCCATTAAGCAATACCAAGATATGGAATATCAATAGACAATCAGGTTTAGGAAGAAAGATAAAAATTATTTTAGACATGCTGATTTAAACATAATGAGTATTTGACTATGGTACAGAGTCTTGAAAAGTGACAATATTTAAATCCTATTCTGTATTATAGGGTTGAAGCTCTATTTGATGATAGGAGAAAATAACACAGAGAAATCTTAAGAAATTCCAGAAAGAAATGGTTTAAATTTCAGTCGAACCTGGAAGAGGTTAGCATTTTGGCCTCACTCTCTCACAATAACTACTTAGAGAACAAGTGTATTAAATTCAGGAGAAATTTTATTTTTAGTTTTGCCCAAGAGGCCTATACATATTGTAAGGCAAGTTCAAAGTTTGAGAAAGGCTGATTTTAAACCATTTTCTTCCCTACTCTCACACAGCATAAAGATATAGACACGGGGGAGTAGGTTCTAGACTCACGTATCTCAGAAGGACTCCTGACTAGTCTATCTGTGCGCGAATGTGTGTCCTCGGTTGGCCAACCACCCTGCGTGCCCTGTGTGCTCTGCTCGTCTCCTCCCCGCATCTGGGGTCTGCAAGCTCCATGCTACCTACGCTCCCCGGCACTCCCGGGTCTGGCAGCCACCAGGTTTTCCTGCTGAGTTTCCTCTCCGCCAGCTGTGGACTCTGCCCCTCTTACTGGTCTGGTTGAATGGTTGTCAGACTTCCGTAGTTCAATTTTCTGTGTTCTGGTTGTGTTATTGTTTGTAAATATTTGTTGTCCTTAATCTTGGTTGTGAGAGGAGGTACAGTGTTTCCACCTACGCCTCCATCTTGGCTGGAAGCCCCCCAATTTTTAAATGACAAGCTCTTAGTATCTTGTTGTCATATGCTGACAGTCAAATATCTTGGAGCTTAGAGATCTAACAGTAGTTCCCAACATGCTGTTTCAACACCTCAACACTAGAAATTCCTGAAAGAAATTTATCTGAAAAACTTTAGTTAGGAAATAAACCTAACCAAAACACTACTCCAGAGTATGCATTTTCAATGAGGGGGTCCTCACCTGAAGGGGCAAATTAACCATAAGATATTATGATGGGTTGTGTTCTACCACAGGGAAAGAGGATAAGGAGATATACGGCGTACATCTGGTATTACAATTTCATAAGGCAACTAGGGAGAAAATGTTTTAAAAGGCTCCTTACAAAACAATAATGAAGAAAAAGATTGAGGAACAATGTTCAAGATTAGGGGTCAACAAACCTTTTCTGTAAAGAGCCAAACAGTAAATATTTTACACTCTGAAGGCTGCCCAGTTTGTCACTGTTCACCTCTGCCACTATAACATGACAACAGCCACAGATGGTATGTAAAGGAACAAGTGTGGCTGTGTTTCCATAAAACTTTATTTGTGGACAATAAAATATGAACTTCATATAATTTCATATCATAAAACATTCTTCTTTTGATGGTTTTCAACCTTTTAAAAATGTAAAAACCAACCCAAACATCCATCAACTAACAAAAGGATATATAAAATACAGTATATCCAGATGATGGAATATTATTTGGCAATAAAAAGGAATGAAGTATTGAGTCATGCTGTAATATAAATGACCATTAAAAACATGCTAAGTGGAAGAAGCTAGTCACAAAAGACCACATATTTATTGTATCATTCCATTTATATGAAATGAACAGAATACAAACATTAATAGAGACAGAAGGTAGATTAGTGGCCACTTTGAGCTAGGGTGGTGGAGAGAGCAGTTTGAGGGAAGTTGAAGGCTGACTGCTCAAGTATACAGGTTCTTTTGGGGGCCATAAAAGTGTTCTAAAATTAGACACTGATGAACTATTCAGTTCTGTGAATATATACTGAAAGCCTTTGAAATGTATGCTTGAAATGGGTAAAATTTATGGTATGTAAATCATATCACAATAAAACCATTTAAAAAAATAGTTAAAACCATTCTTAGCTCACAGACTGTACAAAAACAGGAGGTGGCCCTGGTTTGGTCTGCAGTCTGTAGCTTGCCAACCCTTGCTCTAGATGTAACAGTTGAGCAAATTCGATCTTAAGGGAGGAGAATATGAACTACCATTTTAGGAGTCAGAAACTCTAATTAAAAGAGCAAATATTTTTCATGGCCCTTTAGGAAAAGCAAATGCTACTCTGTAGGAAAAGCAATATGCTGTAAGAATTGCTATAAAGGCTACCATGCATACTCAGTAAACCAAACCAGATACTCTAACTTTAGAATGTATCAGACTCATTATGGGGGAAGGAAGGGAATTGTTCAGAAAGATTGCTGGGCCTCAGCCCCAGGATTTCTGAGATGGCAGGTCCTGGACGGAGACAGAAACCTGCATTTTTGACAGACTTCCATATGATGGTGATGCTGCTGATCTGGGGACTACACTCAAAATCAGTGATCTAAACTAACAGACTAGAGTGAAATATTTACTCTGGCAGTCATGCATCAGACATAAACATTTAAGAAAAGGTGAAGATATACATTCTTTTATTTACTTCAGTGGGTCTTGATCTTTGGCTACTAAAGCAGTATGAGTTATAACAGATATTTTCTTTTAATATGCAATGTGGCTGTATGTAGTCATAAAACCTCCTCCTCCTTCCTTAAAACTGAAGCTGACTATTCATAAACCATCAGAGCACTAAGTGCTTTTTTTTTTTTTTGGACACAGGTACATAGTTAGTATTTTCCAGAAGCTCGCTAACATCATTTTCAAGAAAACCTAGCTTTGGCTGGTGTGGCTCAGTGGATTGAGCACCAGCCTGCGAACCAAAGGGTCGCTGGTTCGATACTCAGTAGGGGAACATGCCTGGGTTGTGGGCTGGTTCCCCAGTTGGGGGTGCGCAAGAGGCAACTACACATCGATGTTTCTCCCCCTCCCTTCCACTCTGTCTAAAAATAAATAAATAAAATCTAAAAAAAAAAAAGAAAGTCTGGGGAGCAAAATGCAGTGAAGCAAAAGCAATCTACACCAATAAATCACAACCCAATGGTGTTTACTTAGAGCACTCCACATGACTATCTACAAAAACAAGAACCTAGGGACCACACCCTGGGAGCTGGGGAGTTCTGTCAAACACCTCACAGCTCCCCACCTTCCTCACTGCCATAAACTGAGTCATTAAAAAGCGTAACAGAATCATCCATGCTGAAGAATTCCGAATAATTTATGTAGACACTCTGATCTCAAGGAGAGACAGCACTTGAGTCCTTACCCCTTAAGGGTGGGCTACACATGGTGACTTCCTCCCACAGAGCATAGTAGCCAAATATGGGGAATGAGTAACTTAACAGTATAAAAACCTGATTCACACTATCTTATCCAGGTGATCAAGTTCAACATCAACATGCCAAATCATGTAAACAGTATGTATCTTTGATATAATGGGTGAAAATGTTACTTTATATCTGTGGTTCTTCTTCCCAAAATCCATTAACTACATTCTAATCCTGAGGGAAACATCAGATAAATACCATTTGAGGTCATTCTACAAAATATCTGACCACAACACCTTCAAGCTGTCAAGGTCATCAAAAACAAGGAAAATCTGAAAAACTGTCACAGGAAAGACAAGTTTCAGGAGACATGATAACTAAACGTAATGTAGTCCCCTGGATGGGATCCTAGAATAGAAAAGGACATTTGGCAAAAACTAAGAAAATCTGAATAAAGTATGGAAATTAGTTAATAATAACATCTTATATTGGTTTAAGTAATAATAACAAATGTACCATACTAATTAGTAAGATGTTAACAATGGGGGAATATGGGGGTGGGATATATGAGAACTCTGTACTATTGTCTCAAACTTTCAGTAAATCAAAAACAGTTTAGCCCTGGCTGGTGCAGCTCAGTGGATTGAGCACGGGCCTGTGAAGCAAAGGTCGCTGGTTCGATTCCCAGTCAGGGCACATGCCTGGGTTGCAGGCCAGTTCCCAGTAGGGGACACATGAGAGGCAACCACACATTGATGTTTCTCTCCCACTCTTTCTGCTTCCCTTCCCCTCTCTCTAAAAATAAATAAATAAGATATTTTTAAAAAAAAACAACACAGTTTAACTTCCAGCCAAGATGGAGGTGTGAGTGGAAATACTGTGCCACCTCGAATAACCAAGATTAAGGACAACAAAGATTTATAAACAATAACACAACCAAAACAGACAGAAAACCGAACTACGGAAGTCTGACAACCATTCAACCAGATTGACAGCATCACAACCAAGCGACTGGGTTGCCCCACCCTGGTAGACACCTGAGGCTCTGCCACCCATGCATAACAGGCGCCACCTGACCAAATATAACTCAAACAAAACAACAGCTCAGAGCCCCAGAGTCAATACTTTTAAGTGACCAAGAGATAGCCAATCTATCAAATGCACAATTCAAAGCACTGGTGATCAGGATGCTCACAGAATTGGTTGATTTTGGTCACAAATTAGATGAAACAAATGAAGGCGTTGATAAGTAAAGTGAAGGAAAATGCACAGGGAACCAATAGTAATGGAAAGGAAACTGGAATTCAAATCAATGGAGTGGACCAGAAGGAAGAAACAACCAACCAAACAGAAAAGAATGAAGAAACAAGAATTCAAAAAAAATGAGGAGCGGCTTAGGAACCTCCAGGACATCTTGAAACATTCCAACATCTGAATTATAGGGGTACCAGAAAGGGAAGAGGAAGAGCAACAAGTGGAAGTTATTTGAACAAATAATAAAGGAGAACTTCCCCAATCTGGCAAAGGAAATAGACTTCCAGGAGGTCCAGGAAGCTCAGAGGGTCCCAAAGAAGTTGGACTCAAGGAGGAACACACCAAGGCACATCATAATTACATTGGCCAAGATTAAAATGAAGGAGAGAATTCTAGAAGCAGCAAGAGATAAGGGGACAGTTACCTACAAAGGAGTTCCCATCAGACTGTCAGCTGACTTCTCAGAAGAGACCTTACAGGCAAGAAGGGGCTGGAAAGAAGTATTCCAAGTCATGAAAGGCAACGACCTACATCCAAGACTGCTCTAACCAGCAAAGCTTTCATTTAGAATGGAAGGGCAGATAGAGTACTTCTCAGATAAGATCAAGTTCAAGGAGTTCATCGTCACCAAGCCCTTATTATATGAACTGTTAAAGGGACTTATCTAAGAAAAAGAAGATAAAAAATATGAACAATGAAAGGACAGCAAACTCACAGTTACTAACATCCACACCTAAAACAAAAGCAGACTAAGCAGAAAGCTAGATCAGGAGAGGAGCCACAGAAATGGAGATCACATGGAAGGTTAGCAATAGGGGAGTGGGAGGCAGGGGGGAAGAGGTACAAAGAATAAATAGCATAAACAGTGGGGAGAAAATAGACAGGGAGAGGGCAAGAGTAGTGTGGGAAATGTAGAAGCTAAAGAACTTACGACACATGGACATGAACTAAAGCAGGGGAGTGTAAGTGGGAGGGAGTGTGCAGGGTAGAGGGGAATGAAGGGGAGGGAAATGGGACAACTGTAATGGCATAATCAATAAAATATATTTTTTAAAAAACAAAACAGTTTAAAAAATTAAGTCTATTAGAAAAATAGCATAACAACACAATTCCAGGCCAGAGCTAGTAAGCTATCAGAAATCACTAAATTCCCAAAACAAATCACGTCTGGACCAAGGTGTTTTAAGTCTTTTTACACAACTAAAACAAACATACATACCAGACCAGCTATACATTACTTATTGTCCATGATAACATTGAGCTAAAGAAAAATCTTAATTCTCTCAACTTCTTTCAAAGAGCACTTAAAAAAATTCATTAAATATTTTTTTTTAAATTGAGCCCAATTACATGGCAGATACTGGAGAAGAAGAGATGAGTAAGAGTCTGTCTTTATCAAACAGCTCACAGATAGGGATAGGGGAGGCTGGCAATCAGACATAAAAACAAAAATTAGAACAGAGTAAGACAAATCAGCGCTAAAATAAAGTCTGCAAAATAATCATGGGAGCAAGGCTTTGGACAGCTGACAGAAAAGTGAATTACTGGTTATCAACAGATTTTAGGAAGCATGAATTTCAAAACTTTATTTATAGATCAGTTATGTTTTAAAGTATAAAAAAAACAGAAAGAAAGAACAGCTAAATCTTCCTGTCCCTTAAAAAATGTTGATATCCTTCAGGGAATTTGAAAACAAGAAAGTCTGCAAAAATAAATGTCTACAAAAAATATAAATAAATAAATGTCCATACAGTTTTCACAGGCAGACTTGTAACATTCCCATGTATATACACAGTCATGAGAATTATTAAGAGTGAAAGCACACACTTTTCTGGCCTACTTAAATATATAACCCTAACATTCTCCTTTCCTTTTTCCTTCCAATTTTCACTCAATATGAAGCAGGGACATCTAAATATTATTAAAAGTTCTCAGTGACAATAATTAACAATTACATTTTCCTGACGGCATGTACCTTTCCAAACATTTCTTCTTTCTATCCAAATTCTACCCATTATTTGACTCCTAATATGCCCAATACACTCCTTCAATAAACCTGTTTCCAAAAACTCTTCCACTGATTTTTCCTTTCTTTAAATCATGTATAAACTATGTTATATAATTTATCACATTTCCATGCATTATAGACCTAATATTTCATGAGTTTTGTTTCCGAATAAGATGTGCATTTCTTGCATTTAAACATCTGAACAATCGCTGTCTGAGCAGTGAGGCAGCTGCTTCCTCCTTCACTTCTTTGGGTTACTAGAGCAACCTGTCAGTAGATTAAAAACAAAAAAGACAACCTTTTGTATTACTTAAATCTTTCCAAGGCATGCGCTGGTACAACATTTAATATGTACTGTGGTTTCTACTCTCATAATTCAACTACTTACTATAAATTCCTCATGGTTCATGGCTGCTTACAGAAACTAAACTCTGGCTGATTGAAGCAAAAGATGAAAGGTTAGTGGGTAACTCGTAAAACTCCCAGGAAGTCTGGAGAATTAGGCTCAGAAAATGAGCTGGCACAGAAGGAGACACGACCAGAACTATTAACAAAAGCATGCCACATCAGCAGTCCGATAACACTGCTGCCTTCATCACCGAACCCGATGCCACCGATGCGGTGTGGCGCTGTTACCGCCACCGCTGTAAACAGTTTTCCACTGTCCCTTGACACGACGAACTGACCGAAAATATGAGAGATGATATATCTGGTGGTGAAGCTCAGGTCAAGGTCTCGAACCCTCATTACTAAGAGAGCCAGTAAAGTAAGAATCTGGTGTTTTCTGATTTTACAGACGTTGGACTTACATGGGGAGGAACTGCCCCAAAGGGCGGAGGCTCTGATAGCTGTTTGCCACCCCTCCGACAAAAGACAAAATGTTCTTTTTATATACTGAATTATTCCATCTTTCAAAGTATTGAGGGCATATCTATATAAAATACTAGATGCTAAATACAAGCACAGTATCTTAGGAGAAAAAAACATGTATTTAATCAAAATAACATGAGTAGTACAAAAAGAAGTAACAGCAATTATTTGCATATATGGATAGTGATATTTCACTTTTCTCAGTAACTTAAATCTAAATAGTAACTGTCACCTAGTCAAATTAGCAGCAGAGAAGTACAGGGATAAACAATTCTGTACTATAATAGTGTAGCTCGATTTGGTAAAGAAAAAACTCTAGAAGCTGTCTCACAATTCATCATTTTAAAAGATTTGTATGTCGGACACTGGGGATACATATAGAAGCTTAGAATCTAATAAGAGGAAACAGACAGATATGAAAACAACTGGATATAATAAAATATTGTGGATGCTAAATATTGCCGTGGGGGTTCAGAGTAAAGATGCCAGGGGAGGGGTGGGGTGCAACGACGCAAACTCAGGGAAGGCTTTGTTGAAGAGGTCTTCTTAAGCATCTGGAATGGTAAAATGAACAGCACAGGAAAAAAGGCAGGGAGAGGAAGAACAACAAATAAAATTAAAATACCATCCTCATAGGAGACAGGCCTAGTTCCATTTATCACTCCAAACAGTTTAAAACAGGTGAAAATAAAAGTTTATATGAATGCGTATCAAAAACAAAAAGATTGTCAGTCAAGTTGGATCACTGGGATTTATTTTCCTAAAAGCAAATGCAAAGCTGGATACTGCAGATTGCAAAAAGTGTCACAAATTCTTCCCCTCCCTGGACCCACTCATTTGCAATTCTCTCATCAAGAGATGGAATTCTGCTCTGATGTGCATGGCTCAGCTGGCTGAGCATCTTCCCACCAAATGAAAAGTCACGGGTTTGATTCCTGGTGAGGGCACATGCCTGGGTTGGGGCCCAGTCCCCGGTTTGGGTGTGTGGAGAGAGGCAACAGGTCAATATTTCTCTCATGCATTGATGTTCCTCTCCCTCTCTTTCTCCCTCCCTCTCCTCTCTCTAAAAATAAATAATAAAAATCTTTTTTTAATTTAATCTTTATTGTATTTTTCCTAATACTATTTACTCCCCTTACATCACCACACCCCCAGCAATCAAAAATAAAATCTTAAAAGAAAAAAAGAGAGACGGAATTCTACTTTTTTACCACTTGAACCTATGCTAGCCGTGTGACTTGCTTTTAGCCTTGGACAGTATACAAAGTGGAAGAAGCAAAGTAGTGGCAATTCTCTCTCTGCCTGCGCTTCCAGAGGCCAGGCACACATCCTGCACTCCCTCCTGGACAGGGAGACTTCCCTCATATAGTATGCTAGAGGAGGAGCAACCACATGCAGAAGGTAGCTCAGTTGGCCCAACCAAGGTAAGCCAAGTCTGGCACAGAGCACCGGAACTGCACAGCAGAATACAGCCTGAACTGCTAACCCTCAGAATTAAAAAAAGCTAAGTAAATAACTGTTGTTTTAAGCCATTAAGTTGGGTTGCTTTTTATACAGCAAAAGCTAACTGAGGTAATGGATAACTTAAGTAAGAGGTCTGGAATATATGTGGACAAGTGAGTTTCTAAAGTAAAGGGTGTAAAATCACCTTTATGACATTTCTAGAGAAATGATAAATAAAATTTTTCAGATTTCCTCAGTATTATATTTCAGAAAATTTCCATAGCCCCTAAAATTTTTTTTAAATGGGTAAGAAGTAATCTAAAAGTATAAATGCTCAAATATTCATCAACAGTAGAAGTGTTAAGTAATTGTGGTATATCTTCACAATGGACTAGTATAGAGAGATGAGAGTGAGCAAACTACAACTATGTGCAATCATGTTTATGACTCTCACAGGCTCAAATGTATATATAAAAATTAAAGACAGGCAAAACCACGGTGTGATGTTAGAAGTCAGCAGAGTGTTACAGGAGCTAGTAATGTTTTGTTTCTGGATCTGGGTGCTGGTTACATAGGTGTGTTCAAATTGTAAAACTTCATCAAGATATAATCTTATAGTGTACTTTTATATGTATAATAAAATGTTTTTTCACTTTTATTTATTGATTTTAAAGAGAGAGAAGGAGACAGAGAGACACAAAGGGAAGGAGAGAGAGGGAGAGGAAGAGAGAGAGGGAAAGAGAGTGCGAGAGAAACACGGATTTGTTGCTCTACTGATCTATGCATTCATTAGCTGCTTCTTGGGTGTGCCCTGACTGGGGATCAAACCTGCAACCTTAGCATATCAGAATGATGCTCTAACAAACTGAGCTACCCAGCCAGGGCTAAAATGTCTTTTTTTAAAGTACATATTATTCTACATAACTGATAACTATTACGTTTACTTGTTTACTTATATGTATTATTATACTCCCAAAATGTTATTAAAAACTTCAGACATATACCAAAATCAGAAAACGAATATGAATGTATTGCTGTGTTTTGACTGGCATCTCTAATGATCTTTCATTTCAACACTTCTTAGTCAAAATAAGAATCAGAAAAACAGGAACAAGCATAATTTAAGTGCATGTGTATATGCACTTATCTTCTACCTACAGCCTTCACTGGAATCTTTCACTATTTTCTTGAAACAGTAAATTGATATATGCAGGTTGGAGACTGGATTTCCAGCAGCTCTTTTATACACAACCAAAAGTAGTTTCTCCTTTAAAAATAAACAATCTAAAAATACAAGAATTCTAGCTAGAGTTCACAGGCAGATGGTAAGACAGACGGAGGAGAGGAAAGAGGATAGTGACTGCAAAAACTGAGTATACAGGCATTTGCTATAGAGCAGGGATCTGGTGTTGGGGGCGGGGAGTCACTCCCTTAGGAAAATCCCAATGGCCAAATTCAAAGAACCACTACATTGGCACATTTCATTTAAATATATTCATTCAACATTCACACACACACACACACACACACACACACACACACACTCTGAGTTTTATTATTACTGTTCCAAAGGTTATCACTGCTTCAATTTTTCCTCTTTATTCACTCAAACACTCACACACTCCAGGGTGAAGGAATGTAAGAGCACTGAGAAAACCTGCTTAAACCACCAGCGTGGCCCAAAAACACCTGTATGTACAACATCTAATGATGTGGTCTATGACATCATGTTTTTCTAATGTCATCCTGAGGGAAGAAATGAGCCAATAATGTCACACCTGTAAAGTTTACATAGGTTCCAATATTTCCTTCTGTGTTTTAGACTGGATAAGAATAGAAAACAGTACCTCGATCTATTAAGTCTGGAATTGATACAAGACCCTAGACTTGAGTAAAAGACATATAGATATACCATGTTTTTAGGTGGTAAGCCAATGTTATAGAAGAATAGTGCAATAACTTATTACATTATTATAAAGGACATTTCTCCCTCAAATTAATAAAATCAATGTAATTCCAATCAATATAAGTAAATTGGTTTGGGAGAAGAATATAACAAAACATTTTTAAAAATTTTTATTTATTGCCCTGGTTGGTGTGGCTCACAGTGGATTAAACACTGGCCTGCAAACCAAAGGGTCACCAGTTTGATTCCCAGTCAAGGCAAGTGCCTGGGTTGTGAGCCAGGTTCCCAGTAGAGGGCATGTGAGGCAACCACACATTGATGTTTCTCTCTCTCTCTTTCTCCCTCCCTTTCCCTCTGTCTAAAAATAAAATTAAAAATACACAAAATATTAAAAAAAAATTTATTTATTGACGAGAGACAGACAGACAGACAGGCAGACAGACAGACATCAATTTGTTGTTCCACTTATTTTACACATTCATTGGTTGCTTCTTGCATGTGCCCTGACAGGGGATAGGACCTACAACCTTGGTATATCGGGATGACTCTCTAGCCAATTGAGATACCTGGCCAGGGCCTAATGAAACATTTTAAAGCTAGACTAGAAACAGAAATATGAGGACAACTTTGCCTTGTTATAACAGCCTAACTCCTGTGTGGCACAAACTATGTTATTGTACAAAGCATTAAAAATGCTTTCCATATATTAATACATTTAATCCTAATGATAACCCTATAATATCATACTACTCATTTTACAGACAATACTGAGGCCCACAGAATATAAGTTATTTGCACTAAGTCATCTAATTGGTAAATGGTGGAGCTAGCATTGAACTGGTCTAGCCTCCAAGTTAAGCTCTTCACTTAGATACACCATCCTGTGCCTCCTCCTAAACATTATATCTCATAGGCCCACAACAGCTCATTAAAAGTATGATATGATGCCCTGGCCAGGTGGCTCAGTTGACTGGAGTGTCATCCCATACACTCATGCTGCTGGTGCAATTCCCACCGGGGTGCACACGGAAGGTAACTGATCGATGTTTCTCATGTGGATATTTCTCCCTTTCTCTTCTCCCTCTCTCCTCTCTATCTTTTCCTCTCTCTAAAGTCAATGAACATATCCTCAGGTAAGGATTTAAAACAAAAAGTATGATATGATATAACAGATAACTAACTGGACATACAAGACTAGCGACAGATCCAAATACATACAACAATTTAGATTATGATAGAGATGGCATCTCAAATCAGTGAAAAACTTTGAAGAATATTTACAAAATGATGAGAGGACAATGACTCTCCAACTGGATTTTTTTTTAAATGACGTTTCTACAGCACATTAAAATAAATACCAAGTGGTTCTTAAAAACCAAACTATTTAGAGCAAAAAAATATAGGTTAATATCTTTATAATCTTGGGGTGAGGACGTTCTTTTTAAGTTAGACATGAAATTCAGGAGTGATTAAAAAATCAACTGATTTCATTAAATACAAACTTCTGTAACGCTAAAAGGACAGTACTTGCTTCAGCAGCACATATACTAAAAGTGGAATGATACAAAGAAGATTAGCATGGCCCTCAGACAAGGATGACATGCAAATTCATGAAGCGTTCCATATTTTGGGGAATGTAAAATACAACATAGGGAATACAGTTAATAGTATCACATAACTTAGTAAGGTGACAGATGGATATTGGATTTTTCATGGTGATCACTTTGTCAAGTATATAAGTGTCAAGTCACTATGTTGTACACCTGAAACTAATATTGTATATCAACTATACTTTAATTACAAAAGAGCTTGCTTTACAGTCCAAATTGAAAAACAAAGACTAAAAACACAAGTAAACTTAAAAAAAAAGATGGGAATTTTCTCCATAGTGCATAGTCATCAGAATCCTTGCAAGATTTTTTTGTAGATATAGATAAGCTAATTCTAAAATTTATATGGAAAGGCAATGCCCTAACAACTAAAACAATCTTAATAAAGAAAAATAAAATGGGAAGAATCATTCTACCCATATCAAGTCTTATTAAATAGCTGCAGTAATCAAGACAATGTAGTACTGGCAGAGAGACAGACACACAGATCGACGGAACAGAGCAGAGAACCCAGAAATAGATATATACATGTGTGCTCAAATGCTTCTGACAAAGGTGCAAAGCAATTCAATGAAGGAAAGCCCTTTCAACAAATGATGCTGGAGCAATTGGGACATCCATAGGCACATACACACAAAATGAGCCTCAACCTAAACCTCATACCTTCTATACAATTTCACTCAAAACTGACTGGCCTCTGAGGGGAAAAAAAAAGAATCCCTGGCTTAAGTGTAAAACATACATGCAACCATATATCTCACAAGGGACTGGATCTAGAATATATAAAGAACTCCAAAAACAACAGTAAACAAACATTGGAAAACGGGCAAAAGACATTCAGAGACTTTTCAGTGAAGGACGTACACAGATGACAAATACATGAAAAGATCTTCAACAATGTTAGTCATTGGGGAAATAAAATTAAAACCAGCATGAGATATCACTATACACCTATCAGAATGGCTAAAATAAAATAGTGAAAACACTAAATACTGGCAAGGATGCAAAGAAAATGGATTCTCATGCATTGCTGGTATGTAAAATGGTACAGCCACTCTGGAAAATTACTTGGCGGTTTCTTAAAACACTCAACACAGAATTACCATACGACCCAGCAATTGTACTCTTGGGCATTTATCCCAGAGAAATGAAAACTTACGTTTGCATAAAACCTGTATATGAATGTTCACAGCAATTTATTTTTATAATAGTCCAAAACTGAAAACAGCTCAAGTGTGATTGGTGACTGGTCTAACAAACTGTGGCAAACACACACACATGCTATTGAAACCCAGCAATAAAAAAATGAATGAACTACTGGGATAGCCAAAGAGTTCATTTAGTTTTTTTCTGTACTATGGCTCTAGTAGTGCTCAGTTGTCTTTAACTTCATTTGGAACAATTCTGTTAGACTGTATTGTGACACCTGTCATATTAGCATGCATTAAAAAAAAACTTACAAAAATTGGTGGAATTTTGTGCAGCCATTTTAATATTGAAGATGGAAGAAAATAAGCAATTTTGGGGTGTATTATGCTTTATTAATTCAAGAAAGGTAAAACAACTGAAATGCAAAAAAAAAAAAACGATTTATGCGGAGAAGATGCTGTGACTGATCAAACACGTCAAAAGTGGTTTGTGAAGTTTCTTGGTACTACTGACATTTTGGCCAAATAATTCTTTGCTGTGGGGCTGTCTTATATATTGGAAGCACTTATATATTTAGCAGCACCGCCCACCTCCACTCACTACAAGCCAATAGTGGGAGATAGCCGACATACTCAAAATAGCCGAATCTATAAAGTTATTGGTGAAAATGAACAATGTGTCATTTATTGTACAGAAAAAGCCATATGGACTTTCTGACTGAAGAAAGCCAATTCCAAAAGGTTGCTTACATACTTATGATTTCACAGGTAACATTATTGATATGGCAACATTGTAGATTAGTGTTTGCCTGGGATTCATGGGGGAAAGGTTGTTATATAGACAGAAAGGTGGCTTTAGTATAAAAGGACAATAACAGGGACCCCTGTGGTGATGGAACAGTTCAGAATCTTGATAGTGGTGGTGAATACTCATGCAATAAGACTGTAAAGAACTCTATGCGCGCGCGCGCACACACACACACACACACACCCCCCTGGGCAAATCTGAATGACATTAGTGGATTGTATCAATGTTGCTATCCTGGTTGTGATGTTATACTACAGTTTTGCAAAATGTTACCATTTGGGGAAACTGGGTTAAGTGTACAAGAAATCTGTGTATTTCTTACAACTGCATGTGACTCTACAATTATCTCAATAAAAATATCCATTTAAAACAAAACAAAAATAAAAGACAAAGGACAGACAGTAAAATAGCTGTAATAAATAAAATAGACAAAACCACATTAAAACTATAATAAAGGATTTTCTAAAAGACTTAAACCCACAAGGAAGGGAAGAGGAGACAACAGTAACATTTTGTAATCTAGAAAGCAAATGAAAGAATGGTAACAGACTAAGCAAACACAACGATGCTGAATACTATACCTGCAAAAGGGAAAGCTTCCAACTATACACCCCAATCAACACCACAGAATCTCCCCCCACCCACTCCCCGCAAGAGTTCAGGAACTGGTAACACCAGAAAACTCAAGGTGGGGAGACGGATAATTTAGTTTTAGTAAGACTGATTGAAAAAATGTTTAAGAAGCAATTATATTCTTAATTGCTTTACTCATTCAGATGCCCCTCCACCCCCAACTCAAGAGACTAGAGATTTATTTTCTGGAAAGGGTCAAATAGAGAATCTCTGGACTAGGGTGCTCCAGGCACAGGAAAGGGCATGAGCAGATAACCAAGGACTACCAGGTATATGAGGAGAGCCTCTAACATAAATGATACAGATCAATACCAGCATTTCATAAATGAGTCACCTGTGGTTTATATCAGCAAAAAATGAGATTAATATTCACCAGGCTGCCCATCCATATGTTTAACAAATATTTAATGGCCCAGGTACTGTTAAAGATGCTTGGAAAACAAGGGTGAACAAACCAAAACCAACCAGAAAACCTTTTCCCTGGTAGAGCTTACATTCTAGCAGATAGAGTCAGACAATAAATTATAAACATAATAATTAAGCACATACTTAGTAAATCAGAAGATTAGCACTTTGAAAAAAAATGGGGCCCTGGCCAGGTAGCTCAGGTGATTGGAGCATCGTACCAATGCCTCAGGGTTGTGGGTTCAGTCCCTGGTTGGGGCACATGTGGGAGTCAGGCTAGTGAATACATGAATGAGTGGAGCAATGGGCTGATGTTTGTTTCTCTCTCTCTCGATTCAATAATAATAATAATAATAATAATAATAATAAAATAATTTTATTATTATTATTATTATGGTGCAGGGTAAAGGAGTGAGGGGAAAGAGTACGGAGGCAGCTGCAAAGTCAAAACAGGGTGATTCTGAGTAAAAACTTGGAGATGAGAGAGTTGATGGTGCTGTCTGGAAAAAGAGAAGGCTAGAACCTGGAATCTTCACTATATAACTCCTAAAGGAAGGGGAGCATGGCTGAGATGATCAAGGAACAGCAGAGAAGGGAAAACTAAGAGATGAGGCCACAGGAGTATGGCAGGGAGAAGTACAGATCATGTAGGAACTTACAGACCAATCAATCAATGGCTTTCTCTCTGAATGAAATGAAGGGCCAATGGCGGGTTCTGAGGAAGGGAGTAATAGTGATTTGACAAGTTCTAAAAGAGTAACTATGGCTGGTGTGTTGAGACTGGGTTGAAGCAAGAGATACCAGGAAGAAGGAGCAATAGAATAAAGTCTCTCAGAATTTTAGAACTGACAGGGCCTTGCAAATAATTTTTTCAGAGATAAGGAAAGTGAGGCCCAGGAAGTTACGTGAGTTTTCCACAGTCATGTATTAAAAAGTCTGGAATAATCCACTTCGAATTTGTGTAGCCTTTTCAGTGCTTTCCGATTTAGCATCTCATCTTGTGTTCAACAGTACTCTCAGCAGCTCACAGGGCAGTAGTAGCTGACATTCGTTTGTAAGACAGCTGGACAAAATTAGGGACCAGGTCTAAAATATTCTCTCGGACTCTCTCTCTATATATATTTATTAACTGCCTTTACAAGGAACGAGTCTGCAGTCATGCCCATTACACCACAGCATACTAAATAACTAATTCAGACTTTCGAGTAACAGAAATGACTCAATTTTATACAATCTAACCTTATGGAGCAACAACGGAGCCAAGACGACCAAATGCTGACCATGTGTATTAGGTAGTGTATGTCCATTACAAATTTAAAAAAAAGCAATTCTGAGGCAAATGGAAAATAGCAATTTTGTTCCTCGTGATACTGTGTACTCCAATCTCTTCCTCTCCCTTCTTTTTCTAGCTCAGTCTCAACTTGCAAGGTCTTTCTCAGATTCGAACGCAGGTAGTAAACAACTAATTCCCATGGGGTAGTTGTTGATAATAGCACAAGTGGTTATCTCTCTCCAGGGCTATGTGCGCTTGAATAGAAAACTCAAAACCTTCAAATCCCAACGGAACTGAAGTCAAGTTAGCAGGGAGTGTTATCTTGAAGAACTCCTAGCATGTCTCAAATCACACTAAATAGATTCAAACTCAGCAACTGTTTACTGATGAACTACCATACCATCAATCACAAAGATAAGGCATAGTTCTTGCCATTAAGATGGTCAGTCCAGATGAAAACAACAACAAAATAACTAGCTTTACTTTTTTACCGAATGTCTGCTATCTATCTGGCACTGAGCTGTTTTACATGAGCAATATGGACCAAGTATTACACTTAGCTCAGTGCTTAACCAATCATAAATGTTCAATACATTGTGGCCATATTACTATAATAATTACCTTTGTAATTGCACTTAATCTTCACTTCTGCTCCATGAAGTGGTTATCAGCTTTACGCTTAAGGTCATACAGCTATTAAGAGCTAGGATTCTAACTCAAGTCTGTATGATTCTAAAACTTACACTATTAATATCTATATAATATTCAATACTTCCATAACATCAATACAAATGCTGCAGAATGATGTTTTGGTTGATGACAGACTGCACATACAACAGTGGTCTCATAAGATTATAACAGAGCTGAAATTTTTCTATTGCTAATGGTTACAGTCATCACAAAGTGGTACTGTAACACATTACTTATCTATTTGTGGTGATGTTGATGTAACAAACCTACTATGAAAATATGCACATACAATTATGTATAATATAATAGTTGGTAATGATAATAACTGCTATTAGTTTATGTATATAAAATACTATACTCATTATACTTTACTATACTATACTATATTATACTATACTATACTATACTTTACGTCATTAGTTTAGAGTGGAATCTTTCTACTTATGAAAAAATTTTTGCTTTAAAGTACGTTGTGTTATGACAGCAGCAGCTTTAGAACTTGTGTTTACTGTGTTTCGTGATTGCATCATTTTCTCTTGTGCCTGACTCAATCTCATGCAGTTTTGTACATTAACATGATATACACAGGCTTGTAGCCTAGGAGCTAGGCTATCCCATACGGCCTGGGTATATAACAGGTTATACTATCTAGGTTTGAGAAAGTATAGTCTGTGATGTTTGCACAATGGCAAAATTGCCTACAATGTATTTCTACCAACATATCCTTGTCATTAAGCTGTGCATGGCTGTAGAAAGATATTTAATTTCACTTAGAACTCTGAGGAGTTGGATAATAAGAATATGCAATGAAGAGCCCTGGCTGGTGTGGCTCAGTGGATTGAGCACCAGCCTGCAGACCAAAGGGTCACTGGTTCGATTCCCAGTCAGGCCATATGCCTGGCTTGTGGGCCAGGTCGTGCATGAGAGGCAACCACACATTGATGTTTCTCTCCCTCTCTCTCCCTCCCTTTCTCCAAAAATAAATAAAATCCTTGAAAAAATAAAAGAATGCAATAAAGAGGAAGTGACATGTAAGCTGGATCCTGTAAGTTGGATCCTAAATGACAACTAAGGTACGAAGTAGGAAAGAAAGGGGATGAAAGTAGAGTTTGGTCCTAGTAAACAATGATGAGTGTCTGAACAAGTATAGAGACGGGGAGAGGTAATGAAGGATAACTTAGGAGATAGTCTCTCAAAGGGCCTTTGTGATGCACTAAATGTGAGCAGTAAGGAAAAGATGTCAACAATGACTCAGAAGTTTCTAGTTTGGGCAAATGAAAAAATTCCCACTAAAAGTGAGAAAGCATGGAAGAGATGGGCTTTAGAAATAAATCATAATTTTGTTATGGACTTTGTGAGTCTGAACTATATTGGGACAATCAAGCAATGAAATCTGTTAGACAGCTGGAAACCACAGTCAAACTCAGAGAAGAGGTCAGAGTAGAGGATGAAGATTTGGGAGTCACTGCTATGATTACAGTAGTTTCAAAAATACAAGTATAAGAGATTGACACCTAGGTAGCACTCATGATATCTACATAACAAGGCCAGCCTTAACACTGAGACCAGATGGAACTCTGAAAATAAGCAATGCCTTAACACAGGCCCAGAAATCAAAATGCAGGGTCCAGCAGAAGTAAGGCCTGCTTGAGTGTGGTTGGTAGGGTAACAATATGGGTATAATAATTTATAGTTTTAATTTGAACATTTCACCTAACATGTCATATGGTGTTCTTGACTGTGATGTTATTATGTTATAGAATTACATGCTTATGATTCTGTAATAAAAAATTTTGTGATAAAAAAGGGGTGTTATTTGTGCCAGACCCTGTATGTCCAATGCCTCCAAACTTCACGGATCAAAAAAATTGAGGTTGTTAGTATAGAGCTTACACTGTTATCTGAGGACAAAGACCTCAGTGTTTTTACTCTTCTATCTTTAAATGCATATCTAGCAAACTGAATGTTCAATAAATATCTGATGAACAGAAAACACGAATGAAGGAGGCACAGACAATAAAACAGAATGCCCAAAGTTACAGAGTTTAAGTGGTAAACACTAATATCCAGGTGCTTTCAATCTTATATGCTTTACATTCCACAGGTTTTTTTCCCCAGCCCCATCTCCCTGACACACATACATACAGGGACTACACTGTTATGAAAAATAATTAAGATACTCTTAAATCTCAAACAAGAGTGGAAATATTCCTTCAAACTCCATATAATAAAGGGCATCTCTGGGGAAAACCCAAGGATGTCTGCTCTTGCTACTTCTATTCAACACTGTACTGAAGACAATTAGGCAAGAAAAAGAAAAAAAGACATCTATATTGGAAAGGAAGGAGAAGTATTTCTATTGGCAGATGACATGATTCTGTATATAGAAAATCCTAAAGAATAAACAAAAAAAACTACTAGAGCTTATAAATAAGTTCAGCAAAGATGCAAGACAAAGATCAATATATACAAATCAATTACATGTCTATACCAGGGGTGTCCAACTCATTTTCACCAGGAGCCACATCAGCCTCGTGGTTGCCTTCCAAGGACTGAATGTAATTTTAGGACTGTATAAATGTAACTGCTCCTTAACAGTTAAGCGAGAGCTCGGTGCTGAAGCTGGGTGGAACATACCCTTGTTTTATCCGCTGGGTCTGGATAAAACAAGGTGGAAGGCCAGATTCAGCTGGTGCCATCTGTAGTCTATGCATAGCAATAAATGACCCAAATATGAAAATAAGAAAACAATTCCACTTACAATAAGACCTAAAAGAATAAAATGCCTAAGAATAAATTTGGCCCTGGCTGGTGTGGCTCAGTGGATTGAGTGCCAGCCTGTGAACCAGAGTTGCCAGTTCAATTCCCAGTCAGGGCACATGCCTGGGTTGCGGGCCTGGTCCCCAGATGGGGATGTACAAGAGGCAACCATGCATTGATGTTTCTTTTCCTCTCTTTCTCCCTCCCTTCCCCTCTCTCTAAGAATAAATAAATAACATCTTAAAAATAAATAAAAAAAGAAAGAAAGAATAAATTTAACAAAAGTATAAGACTTGTACTCCAAAATCTACAAAACGTCATTGAAAGAAATTAAAGACCTATATAAATGGAAAGAGAACCCATGTACATACATGAATTGAAAAACTTAAAACCATTAAAACTGGCCCTGGCTGGTGTAGCTCAGTGGATTGAGAGCAGGCCTGCGAACCAAAGGAACGCGGTTCGATTCCCAGTCAGGGCACATGCCTGGGTTACAGGCCAGGTCCCCAGTAGGGGACACATGAGAGGCAACCACACATTGATATTTCTCTCCCTCTCTCCTTCCCTTCCCCTCTAAAGATAAATAAATAAAATCTTTAGGGGAAAAAAAGACCCATTAAAACTGCAATACTCTCCAAATTGTGTAACAGATTCAACAATCTCTACCAAAATCCTAGCTAGGTTTTTTTGAAAAATTGTCAAGCCAATCCTAAAATTCACATGGAAATTCAAGGGACTCAGAATAGCCAAACTCATCTTGAAAAGAAAAAACAATGTTGGAAAACTCACAATTTCTGATTTCAACACTTGTCACAAAACTATAAAAATCAAGATAATAATACTGTCACAAGGACAGACATGTAGATCAGTGAAACATAACTGAGAGGCCAGATAAAAACCTGTCTATACATAGTCAATTGATTTTCTACAAGGATGTCAAGATAATCCAATGGCGAAAAAACAGTCTTTCAACAAGTGGTGCTGGGAAAACTGGGTATCTATCTGCAAGTAAAAGAATAAATGGATCCCTACCTCACACTATGTACAAAAATGAACTCAAAATTGATCAAAGATCTAAATGTTAAGAGCTAAAACCATAAAACTCTTAGAAGAAAGCATAGATGTAAATCTTCATGACCTTAGATTAGGCAATTTTTTTTTTAGATATGACACCAAAAGCACAGCAATTAAGGAAAAATAAATTAGGCTTCATCAGAATTTAAAACTATTGTGCTTCAAATTGACATTATCAAGAAAGTGAAAAGACAATCCATACAAATGGGAGAAAATACCGGCCAATCATGTATCTCTTAAGAGAACAGTATCCAGAATATGTAGACTCTTACGACCACTACTCAACAATAAAAAGACAACCCAATTAAAACATAGGCAAAGAATTTAAATGGACATGTCTCCAAAGATGAAATATAAGTGGCCAATAAGCACATGAAAAGATGCTTAGAATCATTAGTCATTAAGGAAATGAAAATCAAAGTCACAATGAGATACCCCTTTTACATTCACCAGGATGGTTATTATCAAAAAATGGACAATGACAAGTGTTGGCTGACCAGGAAGTGGTTTGTGTGCGTGTGTGTGTGTGTGTGTGAGAGAGAGAGAGAGAGAGAGAGAGAGAGAGAGAGAGAGAGAGAGAGAGAATACTATGCTTCTCTTGGGGGTGATAAAATATTCTAGAATTAAATAATGGTGATGGTGGCACCATTTTGTAAATATACTATAAAACCAGTGAATTAGACACTTAAAAAAAGGAAATGTGAGGATCTTAATTGTTAAAAACTTGTATGAGGAAAA
>PVKM010014508.1:0-28991 GCA_004027735.1 Carollia perspicillata
CCTCGGGAGAGAAGGAGGTGGACTGGGAGCCGCTGGCCAAGTTCCGAGCGGCCTGTGGGCCGGAGCTGGCAGACCTGGTGGCCGAGGAGCTGGCCTTTGCCAGGCGGCACGGGACCCAGGGTTTCCATGTGACCGAAGCCGGCTTTGCCCTTAAGGATGGCACCTCAGACTTCTTCCTGGATGGGGCCCTGACGCGCTGCAGCTGCTCCATCCACGCCGCCCGGCGCCTGCCTTGCCGCCACCTCTTCGCGGCGCGCCTCCTCACCGGGGCAGCCTTATTCCACGCGGACCTGCTCAGGGGCTGCTGGGGGAGAGCCCCGGAGTCCTGACCCTCGGGCCCCGGCCCGCCCCCCTCCACTGGGAGGGCGGGAGGGCATTCTTTGATCCCAAAGATTGCAGGGCTGAGGCCACCCCAGTCCCTCTGGCCACCTCCCGGGTCTCGTGGAGACCTCATCTCGGCAGTTTGCCTCCCCGGGTCCGAGGGGAAGTTGTCAGTGGTCTAGAAGGGCCTGGAGCCACAGGTGTGGAAGCCGGTGGTGGCCAGGGCGGATTCTGAGGGCTTCCTCAGAATATAAGGAAGAGGTGTCGACAGGGTCAGGCCAGGGTAGAAGGAAGAACCAGGCACATTGAGGGAGGGGAGCCCGCCAGGCTCTGGGGACAGCCTGGCAGGAGTAGACTGGCCAAGTGCAGGGAGTGCGGGGGGTGAAGTGGAAAAGCAGGAGAGAAAGTAAAAGGGCAAATGAAGGAGAGGGGAGGGGAGGGAAGACCGCGAGGAGGTGGAAAGGGAGGAGAGAGGGGCAAGAGAAGAGGCAGAAATGGAGAAGGAATAGGGAAAAACAGAGGGAGGCGGAAGAGGAGCCAGGGACGGGAAGGGAAGGAGACAGGGTGGAGGAGAGGGGAGAGGAAGAGGCACAGGGAAGGGGAAGTTTGGCAGAAAGGTGGGTCTTTCCCGGGAGACAGAACAAGAGGGGGTGTGGGGCATCTGGTGGGATAGGCTGGGGGCCCTTCAGTGGCAGAGGGGGGCAGTTGAGACCACTGTGCTTCAAGGTCGGAATAAAACAGTATTATTTTGGTTTCCATGCGGAGTTCTTGGCTTCTGGGGGAGGGGCAGAAGCCCAGGTCCGGAGGGAAATAGAGATGGTCCAGTATTCCATTATCCGTTTCATGAGGTCTTTGGGGGCCAGATGGAACAAAGGGGTCCCCGGTGAATCCATCTCCATGGCGACTCAGGCTTCCTCTCCTGAGGGGCTTGAGCCTCTGCTCAAATGTCACCTTCTCCTGAGGGCCATCCCTGAAGAGTTCTAAAAAGTCACCCCATTCTTCCTTTTATAATGATTTTATGAATTCATAGAGAGAGGGGAAGGGAGGAAGAAAAACATCGGTTGCCTCTGGTAGGCACCTGGGACCAAACCTACAACCCAAGCATGTGCCCTGACCAGGAATCGAACCCGTGACCTTTCTCTCTGCGGGACGACGCCCAACCCACTGAGCCACACTGCTCAGGGCAAGTCACCCCATTATTTTTCAACATTATTCCTTGCAACACGTAGCTCTTTACCAGCTAAGCAGTGCTTAAGCTCACTGAGTATAAAGGCCGACTATCTCAATCAAATCGCAGCTTCATTATTTACGTGCTTTGGGACATTTGGTTGCTTACTCTGTCTCACAGTTTGGGGGTAATAACAGCACCTACCTGAGAACAGGTGAAGGAGCGCGTGTACCAGGGCTCTAACACTCCGCTTCCCCAGGGGATCTCAATTACCTATCAACATACCCTTTTTTTCCAACGATCTGTTCCCCACTTTTTTTTTTATATTTTGTTTATTTAGTTTTAGATTTTATTTATTTAGTTTTAGAGAGAGGGGAAGGGAGGGAGAAAGAGAGGGAGAGAAACATCAGTGTGTGGTTGCTTCTCATGCGGCCCCCACTGGAGACCTGGCCTGCAACCCAGGCATGTGCCCTGACTGGGAATCGAACTGGTGACCCTTTGGCTCACAGCCTGTGCTCAATCCACTGAGCTACACCAGCCGGGGCTGCGTTCCCCAGTCTTAATAGGCAGTCTGCCGCCACCAAATTATAAACTCTATTTTGTTTCCCGTCTTCTATCTCTCCAGGACCTAGGACAGTGCCTAGCTTGAACTGTAAGCACTGGGTTAGGAAGATGAAAGAATACAAATGGCAGAGTGGCTAGTAGAGCTAGCGCTTCGTCGTCCTTCATCTTTATTATGGTGACAATCGAGCCTGCCAGGACATTCCCAGCTTCAATCAATAACCTTGCTCCTAACCCCGCACCCGGCCCACCCATCAGCCTCCTGTACCTGAAAACTACAACTCCCAGCAGGCTGAGCGCCGCGGGCACCTCCCGGCTAAAGCGAGCGCCTGTGCAGCACAGTCGGCTGGCCAGGGCCCTCCTTCGCAGCGCTTAGTGAGGGCACTAAAAATGGGGGCAGAGAAATGTGAAGGATCCTTTGCTGCTGTCCCCGCTCTCCCGGTCGGAGGGGTCTGGGTTCCAGGACCAACGTCTCTGTTTGACAGGAGCAGGAGGGACCGCTCCAGGCTCCACGGTGACGAACCGTGGAGAGGATGAGTGCAAGGAGGGATGGAGAGGAACCCTTAGGCGGGTGTTGCCATGGTAACCCTGGAGCCAAGCATCTTACCAAGTTTCAGGCAGGAGACACAGTAAAAAAATTTTAAAGCACTTACTCAGATGGCCCAAGATTCTTTTAGGATCCTTTGAGGGCTGTTTTTTATTTTTATTGTTGACGTTATTACAGATGTCCTCATCTCCCACCCCCTTTCGCCCACCTCCACCCCGCCCCAGCGCCCCCTTCCTCCTGGCCATCACCACACTCTTGTCTGTGTCTATGGCTTGTGCATATATACTCTTTGCCTAAATCAAGGCGTCTGATTTATGCATCACGCACAACCCGAGAGCGCTCCACGTCTGGTCACGCAGCTCTCGTTCAGAGCCACGGGGGCCTTTTTTGTTGTTGGCTCCCAAGTTTTTTCCAGGTTCTAGGGTTTGATTTCAAACCATAACACAACAATGATAACAGGAGATAAATTGTAACACACAAATTTGGACATGTTTCGCTACGGTTTTAGAGCCGCCTGCCCTGGACATAATAAACTCCTCAGTGTGGTTAGTTGCCCAGTACGCTGTGGCCTCCTATCTTGAATGGTACCCCCTTCCACATGCAGAGCCATGACTGTTTCAGTCCTTCATCATTGCAAGAATAGTTTGTGTTCATTCTTTAAAGCCAATTTTATAATACTACCCACTGTTTTCATTTTATTCATTTATTTTTTAGAGAGGAAGACAGGAAGAGAAACATCAATGTGTGGTTGCCTCTGGCGCGCCCCCTACTGGGGACCTGACACACAGGCATGTGCCCTGAATGGGAATTGAACCCGTGACGTTTCACTTTGTGGACAATGTCCAAACCACTGAGCCATACCGGTCAGGGCAAGGTGGTACCATTTAAATAAATGTCTGTGGTACTCGGTGTGTGTGTGATGCGTGCCTGCATACACATACATGCGTGTGTGATGTTAGGTATACAATTGAGTTTTACCTTGACTGGCCTCCGTGGCAAGAATCAAGCACCAGAATCGTAAATGCGCTCAGTCCAGCAAGCGGTGGCCAAGTTTAAACTCTAAGCCTTTACCTTACAATGTTCCATCCTACACACAAATATAGATTTTGGCTAGATTTCATGATCCTTGCTGTATTTTTAGCTTGGCCCCCGAGAAATGCAATGGCATCAGAAGCCTTTATTATACGACACGTGGTTTGTTTTGCTTTTCCCTTTCATAACAAAGCCCGCAACGAGCAAAGTGTTCCCTGACGTGACTCATGCAAATGTTCTATTCAGTTTACCGAAAACTGGAGAACCATTTCCTTGTCTGCCAGCAGTGAAAACAAGATAAGTGGACGTGGACCACTAAGAATTTACGCCTGTAGATTTGACAAAACAGACCACGCAGACCACAGAACCGGCTTCTGTCCCAGGCGGGCACAGAAGAGCAGAGAGTGCAAGTTTAAAAATCCAAGAGGAGAAAGAAACATGCCTCCAGCCCTGGCTGGTGTAGCTCAGTGGATTGAGCACGGGCCTGTGAAGCAAAGGGTCGCCGGTTCGATTCCCAGTCAGGGCACATGCCTGGGTTGCAGGCCAGGTCCCCAGTGGGGGACACATGAGAGGCAACCACACATTGATGTTTCTCTCCCATTCTTTCTCCTTCCCTTCCCCTCTCTCTAAAAATAAATAAATAAAATATTTAAAATAAAAAAAAAAAAGAAACGTGCCTCCACGCAGGCCTGGAGGTGCAAGGGAAGTGACTGTGGGGTTGAGGTTTTTATTTTGCAGACAAAAGTGAGTGCGAAGACCAGACAAATCAGTGCGAAGATGCCAACATGACCAATAACATTGTGCATAGATATGCCATACTGTTATATTTTCATCCTCACCTGAGGACATTGTTTCATTGCTTTTAGAGAGAAGGGAAGGGAGGGAAAAGGAGAGGAAGGGAAACATCGACTGGTTGCCTCTCACACCCCTGACCAGAGACCACATGCACCGCAACCAGGACAGAACCTGCAACGAGGGTCTGTGTGTCCCACTGGGAATCGAACCTGTGAACTTCCAGTGTACAGGACGACACCCAACCCACTGAACCACACCAGCCAGGGCGACACGGTAGATTTTTGTCAGCATTAAATAGTTCCTTAGGACTGGACGGACAAGCTATGATTGGAAAGGGACGTAGGATCATTCAAAAATAACCCTGGAGAGCTGCATTAATCTGCAGGAAACCCTTGCGGATTACTGGACCCAGGACTGAGACAATGTTGGAAATAAACAGAGACCTCCCAAAGGAGAACAAGCGAAGAATATCGGCCAGAGCTTTCTATGGGAAGGGAGTCAGCCATCGCCCTTGCATATAGCAGAGATTCCGAAGCAGGCAGAGTGGGAGAGCTCTATCGTGGGGGAAAAGAAGGCTCCAGGAGTGCCCTGAGGGGAGGCTGTTGCCACGAGGAACCCAGACCGGCTAGGCAGGTTCAGCAGAACAGGGCATCCGATTGGACTGCCGACAGCTGCGTACTCAGCTTGCTCCAGTCGGGACTAAGCTGGAAAGGGGCGTGGCAGAAATTAGCGAGGCTGGCACTCGTTCGCCCGGTCCTGGCAGCTGGGGGCCTACAGTTGCAGGCCTTTTCATTGGCTTCCTAGAGGGCAGACTAGCGAGAGCGCTGTGACTTCTTACCTGTCCGACTCGTAGAGAGGAGGCTGGTTTCTTGGACTGGTTGCTGCAGGCTTTGAGTGTGATCTCGCACCTGTGGCCTGCCCTTTGTCTGCTCTGTGCGTGTGTCCCTCTCTCCACAGGAAGGCGTGAGATCATCGCGGAGCCCCTCCCTCTGGGGGGTTGGAAGAGGCCGTGTGGACCGGAAGGAATTTAGAAGCACGGTTTCCTCTCTGTATGAGATGTCAAGGCCTGGACACGGGTCCTGGCAGCGATCGCAGGGACGAGAACAATTATGAGACGTATTTAGAAAGGAAAGTAATAAAAAGCCCTGGCCAGGTGGCTCAGTTAGTTGGAGTGTTGTCCTCTACATGAAAAGGTTGTGGGTTCGATTCCCGGTCAGGGCACATATCTAGTCTGCGGGCTTGTTTCCCAGTCGGGGCGCCTACGGGAGGCAACCGATGGGTGTTTCTCTCATTGATTTTCCTCCCCTGCTGCCTTTTCTCTCTCTAAATCAGGGGTGTCAAACCAGGGGCCACATCACCCTTGTGGTTGCCTTCAAAGGGCCAGATGTAATTTTAGATACAGCCCTACACAATGACTACACATTTATACAGTCCTAAAATTATATTCGGCCCTTTGAAGGCAACCGCGAGGCTGATGTGGCCCCTGGTGAAAGTGAGTTTGACAGCCTTGCTCTAAATCAATAAAAACATCCTCGGGTGAGGATTAAAAAGGAAAGATAGAAAAAGTTGGGGGGGGGACCTGGCTGGTGTGGCTCATTGGATTAAGCGCCAGCCTGTGAACCAAAGGGTCGCCGGTTCGATTCCCAGTCAGGGCACATGCCTGGGTTGTGGGCCAGGTCTCCAGTAGGGGGCGTGTGAGAGGCAACCACACATTGATGTTTCTCTCCTTCTCTTTCTCCTTCCCTTCCCCTCTCTCCAAAAATAAGTAAATAAAATTTTTAAAAAGAGAGAGAACACCTTTAAAAAATAAAAAAAAAAAATAAAAGGCTGTGAGTCAGGAATAGCCGATGGAAGACATGCACAGAGCCAGGCATGTGGAAGGCGCCCCTAGCTGCCACGCCCTCCCCCTGCAACCGCATGTGGTCACCAGCCAGGGAGCTCTCTGAACCCTGAACTCCGGGGGTTTTCATGGAGCATTACAGAGGCACCGACTGACTGAATCATTGGCTGCTGACAACTGATTCAAGCCGCAGCCCTTACCCCTTCCTGGAGGATGGGAGGGAGAGGGTACTGCGAATTCCAGCCCTCTGATCCCCCGTTGGTTCCCTGGCAACCAGCCCCCAGTCTTAGGTTAACTGGGGGCTTTCCAAAAAATCACCTCATTAACACAACAAAAGGCACCTTCGTGGTTCCGCGTCTTCTTCGGTTCCTGCCTTGCTGGCAAGAGACACATTCTCAGGCGAGAGAAAACCACGTAGACTGGAAAGGAGGCAGCAGGTTTATTTATGAAACCCACCCGCACGCAGCGCAGCTGTGAGCAGGCGCCTGGCCAGTCTGAATGCCTCCCATACACAGGAAAAAAGTTGTTAGTTTGTTAGTAAGTTGTTCTATACGCTTGAGCACCTGGGGTTCAGGGGTTATATACTCTGGTGAGTTTCTAGGTGCCCCCTCCTTTTCCCCTCTCCAGACTTTGGGATTAATCCAAAGCCTCAATGGCTTTATTTTTTTATTTTGTTTTATTTTATTTTATTTTTTATTTTATTTTATATTTTATTTTATTTTATTTATTTTAATTTTTCATCAGGTGGAGACAGCACACACAGAACTCGAAGGGCTCCCCTCCTCCTGTGCTGTCATGGTTTTGCTTGAGATTGTCGAATGCCAGGCTCAGGACTGCGGATTCAACAGGGGAGACACGTCTTCCTTTTGTTTCCAGTCTCCTGTTTCAAGTTCTTTATTAGTTTGCCCTGGGCAGGGGCCCTGCTTCACTTCCCCTCCAGCCGCTCATTCCCGGCTGCGCTGGGCCAGGAACCAAGTGTACGGAGGCAGAAGTAACGCCTCCATGAGGGCAGTGGGTGGGGTAATAATATGGGTGTAATAATTTATAGTTTTCATTTGAACATTTCACCGAAAATGTCATACGCTATGCTTGAGTATGATAGTTATGTTACAGAATTACATGCTGATGATTTTGTAATAAAAGATTTGGTGCCCTGGCTGGTGTGGCTCAGTGGATTGAGCACAGGCCTGTGAACCAAAGGGTCGCTGGTTCGATTCCCAGTCAGGGCACGTGCCGGGGTTATAGGCCAGGTCCCCCAGTAGAGGGTGCATGAGAGGCAACCACACGTTGGTGTTTCTCTCTCTTTCTCCCTCCCTTCCTCTCTCTCTAAAAATAAATAAAATCTAAAAAAAAGATTTCGTAATAAAAAAGGGGCGTTATTTGTGCTTGACCCTGTATATTTCTTATTATAAAGAAGACCTCCAGTGAGGTCTGTGTCAGACTTCCGACCCCCAGAACTGCAAGAGAGTCATTCTGTATTGTTTACAGCCACTAAATTTGCAGTCCTGTGTTAATTTATAAGTGCTCGTTTTTAAAAATAAAACTCAGCCATTATGCATACAGCAAGATCAGTTACTATAAATATAAAAGGAGCAAAAGCTTTGGAATGTCACGCTGAAGGAGAAAACCTGCCATGGGGAACGTCTCGCTTCTTCGTCTCGCGTTTCATTTTCAAAGTGGAGCCATTTCAGATGGAGGAATAGAGCCCCATGCCGGTGGGGAGTCCGTTTCCATGTCCCAAAGGACAGTCAGTCACCACAGAGCCGAGTGGTGGGATCTGCCCCGTGTGTGATCTCTTGCTCCACCTCCCCGTGTTGGGGAGGAAAACCTTTCCCTCGTCCTCTTAGGTTCAGTGTCTGGGGGCCTGTGAATGAAACTAATAAAAGTCCGTTGACGGCCGAAAAGGTACACGATTTATGTTAACAGTTCCACGCTCAGGAGTTCACAGACAAGTGAAACTCAAAGAAGCAGTTAGACACCGGGGCTTATATCCCCTTTTTAAAAAGATTTCATTTATTTTTAGAGAAAGGGGAAGGGAGGGAGAAAGAGAGGGAGAGAAACATCCATGTGTGGGAGAAACATCAGTTGTGCCCCAACCAGGAACCAAACCCACAAGCCAGGTGTGTGCCCTGAGTGGGAATCGAATCGGCGACCCTTCGCTTTGCAGAAAGACACTCAACCACCTGAACCATGCCAGTCAGGTATTAACGTACCCTTTTAACAAAGGGAAGAGGATTTGGGCTTCAAAGGACAATAAATAGTGAGGGAGGCCCTGGCCAGGTGGCTCAGTTGGTCCGAGCGTTTTTCCATACACACACACACACACACACACACACACACACACACACACACAGTTATGGGTTCGATCCCCAGTCAGGGCACATACAAGAATCCACCAATGAATGCATCAATAAGTGGAACAAGAAATCTCTCTCTCCCTTCCTCTTTCTCTCTAAAAATCCATTTTAAAAATAACTGACATTAATTCCCTTTTCATTCTGAAGACCAGAATCCCAGAACCGATTTCCAGGAATTGCATACTCTCCTCCAAAATTCCTCATCTTAACCTCGCTTTTACCGAGTCTTCAGACAGCTGCAAGTTCCCTCAGGAAGGGCCCGGGCGGGAATCGATGCAGAGCCTCGAATTCACACACTGTCTCCTCCCACAAAGTACAGAAAGTCGCCCAAAACGGCCGGCCCACTGGGAGGCTTTCCCGTCAACATCTTCTCTCAAGGTCATTCCTGAGCAGAGCTGTGTAACACAATGACAAAAACTTCCAACTCTAGCACGCTGCGCCGACCCGGGCTTTTCCATCTCTGTTAAGTGGTGGACAGGGAACTGTTCCCCGTGGCGCCATAGCTGTGGGTTGAGTTGGTCGCAGTGGAGCAGAAGGAGTAGATAAGATGAGGATGTATCACCTGACAGTGCCTTTGATTCAGGTCAAGATACACCAAGTTGCATCTAGCCTCCAAAGCTTTGGCTTCTGCCTAATCCTATCACCTGATGAGCGGTTCCGTCAGGCACCACTAGAGGTCGCAGGAGGAACATTCTTTAACGCTCTGAGCGCAGCCCTCAACCCAGGCTTGGGCTGCTCTGCCGAAGTCCCTGGAACGCTGCAGTTTAACTCGGGGTCCCCAGAAAGGGCTTCTGCGCAGGTAGTTTATCTGGGGAAGAAGTCCGAGGGGACAGATGGCAGGGGACTGGGAAAAATTAAGTAGGGAAGAGAACGCCAATCCAAGACTGGAATATTGAACTCGTCCCCACTGTGATACCTATGCAATACTAATTTGGGGGCGTCTTTGAGGAACCACCTAGAATGTACTCAGAATTATCCCAACAGAGGATGGGAAGCTGAGGCTTTTACTCCTACTCCCTGGCTCCCAGCACCCTGCAGGGGTCTAGGGCTGCCGACAGAGTTTCAGGGGTGTCCAGCCTGCAGCCCATGGGCTGCATGTGGCCCAACACAAAATCGTAAATGTACTTAAAACTTTTTTTTGTTGTTGCTGTTGTTCATCAGCTTTCGTTAGTGTTTGTGTATTTAATGTGCGGCCCGAGACAACTCTTCTTCTTCCAGCGTGGCCCAGAGACGCCAAAGGTGGGACACCCCTGGCTTTAATTCCTTCTCACTTGCAGCTTTGCGCACAGAGTAGGACCGATGGCCACGTGGGTGCCCCTAGGTGTCGTACCTTCCTGCCAAGGCCAACAAAGTCTGGGGTAAAGATGACATTAAAAGCTTTCTTATAGCCCTGGCTGGTGTGACTCAGTGGACTGAGAGCTGGCCTTCGAACCTAAAGGTGGATGGTTCAACTCCCAGTCAGGGCACATGCCTGGGTTGCAGGCCAGGTCCCCAGTAGGGGGCGCACATGAGGCAACCACACATTGATGTTTCTCTCCCACTCTTTCTCCCTCCCTTCCTCTCCCTATAAATAAATAAATAAACAAATAAATAAATAAATAAACAAATAAATAAAGTAAGTAAGTAAATAAATAAATAAATCTTTTAAGAATTATGACAGCTGAGTTCCGAATAGAAACACTGGACTAGAGAGAAAACACGGAATGATGCCTTCAAAATATTGGGGAGACAACGCCAATCTAAAATTCTATAAGGGGACTAAGTAGTGATGGAAAAAAACACAATCAAAACATAAAACTTGAAACCATAGAATTCTATACCCAGTAAACATGCCCTTGAGAAAAAAAATGAAATAAATCCCTTTAAGATAAAACATTGAGAGAACTTACCACAAGCTGCCCTACACGAAAGGAAAAAAAAGAAGAAGAAAAATAATTACAGTTGGGAGCAGAAATGCAGAAAGGACCAAAATAGCAGTGGGAAAAATAAATAAATATAAATATAAATTAATATTTTCTAAAATAGCAATGATGCCATCCTATCGGATTTATAATACATACTATTTCAAAATACATTCTCTTCAATGTAGTAAAGTTATAATTGCATACTAGATATTGTGTCAAGAATGCATTTTGAGACCGGTAGGGTAATGTCTGAAAAAATATATATATTTTATTAATTATGCTATTATAGTCCCAATTTTTCCCCTTTTGCCCCCCTCTGCCAGTACCCCAATACCCTCCAGCAATCCCCCCCCATTAGTTCATGTCCATGGTCATGCATATAGGTTCTTTGGGTTCTCCATTTCCTCTACCATTCTTAACCTCCCCCTGTCTATTTTGTACCTACCATTTATGCTTCTTATTCCCTGTACCCTTTCCCCCATTCTCCCCACTCCCCTCCCCCACTGACAACCCTCCACGTGATCTCCATTTCTGTGATTCTGCTCCTGTTCTGGTTGTCTGCTTAGTTTGCTTTTTTAGATTCAGTCGTTGCTAGTTGTGAATTTCTTGCCATTTTAATGTTCATAGTTTTGATCCTCTTCTTTTTCTTAAATAAGTCCCTTTACCATTTCACGTAATAATGGCTTGGTGATGATGAACTCCTTTAGTTTTTACCTTGTCTGGGAAGCACTTTATCTATCCTTCCATTCTAAATGATAGCTTTGCTGGATAGAGTCATCTTGGATGTAGGTCCTTGCTTTTCATCACTTCGAATACTTTCTGCCAGTCCCTTCTTGCCTGCAAAGTTTCTTGGGGAACTCCTTTGTGGGTAACTCTCTGCTTTTCTCTCACTGCTTTTAAGATTCTCTCTTTATCCTTAACCTCTGGCATTTTAATTATGATGTGTCTTGGTGTGGTCCTCTTTGGGTCCAACATGTTTGGGACTCTGTGCTTCCTGGACTTGTATGTCTATTTCCTTCACGAAATTAGGGACATTTTCTTTCACTATTTCTTCAAGTAAGTTTTCAATTTCTTGCTCTTCTACTTCTCCCTCTGGCACCCCTATGATTCAGATGTTGGTGTGTCTGGAGTTGTCCCAGAGGCACCTTATACTGTCCTCACTTTCTCGAATTCTTCTTTCTCCTTAATGTCCTGGTCGGATGCTTATTTCTTCCTTATGTTCCAAATCATTGATCTGAATTCTGGCTTCATCCTCTGTGCTGTTGGTTCCCCATAGAATTTTCTTTATGTCACTAGTGTAACCTTCATTTCTTCCCTTATATTGTTGCCAGACTCAGTGAGTTCTCCGAGCATCCTGACGACTACTATTTTGAACTCTGCATCTGTTAGGTCGGCTATCTCCATTTCATTTAGTTCCTTCTCTAGGGTTTTGTTCTGTTCTTTTATTTGGGACATATCCCTTTGTCTCCTCAATTTGGCAGCCTCCCAGTGTTTGTCTCTGTGTAGAAACAGCACGGAGAGCTGCTTAGACTCCGTGTGTTAGTTGTGTGGCCTATTGTAGAAAAGGCACCCGTCAGAATGAATGTGGCTTCTTTAAATACTTGGTTGTTGGACTTCCACACAGCTCGATTTTCTGACAGTTCTGGGTGTTATTTGTTGTGAGGCCCGGTTGTGATTTTTCTGTAGTTGTGTGAAGAGGTGAAGTGTGTTTACCTATGCCTCCATCTTGGTCGACAGTCCTGAAAGTGTCGTTCTGATGCCAATAGGATGAAATCTGACTTTTCCTCAACACTTAATACCTTTCCAGGCGCTGCTGCACCAGCAGCCACAGCCACTGGCCAGCCCTGTGGCCACGGGGCTCTAAGACACCACAGTCCACTGTGCACCATTGGCAACCCCTGAAAAAAATTTTAAGATCGACTTAACTTAGAGGAGTATGGAATAGTCCAAAAGTAGGTAAAAAGTAGAACTAAAGGAACACTGAGCAATAAGGAAACATATAAAATAAATAGTAGAGAACATGGAAGGATATAAAATAAATGGTAAAGTGGTAGATTTTATTAATTTTGTGAAAATTAATAAAGGGAAAACTCACTAAAATGGAGTTGGGAGGCCAGAAGGGGCAGCTCTCCTGGTACCACTCCCTGTCAATTACAGGAAGAATTGTCAATTACAGGCTGAAGATTCCTCTATGAAAGAATCAGTCCTGGCTGGTGTAGCTCAGTGACTTGAGCATGGGCTGCGAACCAAAGGGTGGCCGGTTCGATTCCCAGTCAGGGCACATGCCTGGGTTGCAGGCCAGTTCCCAGTGGGGGACGTAGGAGAGGCAACCATACATTGATATTTCTCTTCTTCTCTCCTTCCCTTCCCCTCTAAAGATAAATAAATGAAATCTTTTCTAAAAAAAGAAAGAATCATCACTTATGGGCCCCAACAGGAGAAGATGTACATTGCCTCTCATACAAAAAAATCGTCTCCCCCAGTAGCTCAGCCAATGAGAAACCACCATCTCCCTGAATTCTCACTTTTCCCCAATAGGTTTTCTTTCAAAACAAGCCCTCCCAACTTTTTTTTTCTCCATAAAAAAAAAAAATTCTCCTTTGTTTTTCTGGATTTGTCTATGGCTTTTACTTGTAGCTTGCTTGTCCTGAATTGCAACTCTTTGCTATTCCTGAATAAACCCATTTTGCTGATAAAATAACTTTTGTTTTGGAAGTCAAAAATTTAAATACAATCGTATCGGTAATTGCATTCAATATGAATGGATTGATTCCAATTCAAAGACGAAGTTTGTCAGACAGGATTTTGAAAATGCAATTATAGTGATTGGTAGAGGTGCAATTTAATTATAATGATACCAAAGAGTGGAAGGCAAAATCCTTAAAATAAATTATACCATAAAAATACGAATTTCAGAAAACCCTGGTGCATTTGTGCACCAGTGTTCATAGCAGCATAACTCACAGCAGCCAAAAGGTGACACAACCCACAGGTTTGTGGATGGATGAATGGATAGAAACGTCATATTGTTCAGCCATAAAAAGGGATGGACTACCACCCTGACTGGTGAGGCGTCGTTCTGCAAACCGAGAGGTTGCCAGTTCAACTCCCCATCAGGGGAAAAAAAGGAACAGACTACTTACACATGCCTCAACGTAGATGAACCTTGGAAACGTGATGTGAAATATATTGACCTGGAAAGTGACGCACCTGTTGAGAAGGGCTCCTGGTGCCTGACTGGGCTCCGCTTTAAATGCGGAGTATAAATTGCTAGACATGGACCTCTCACGCAAGCCACCCCTCGTGGAGAAGCCTGCGCTAAACTTCTGGCCTGCCAAGAAGGGGCTGGAAAGAAGTATTCCGAGTCATGAAAGGCAAGGACCTACATCCAAGATTGCTCTATCCAGCAGAGCTTTTGTTTAGAACAGAAAGGCACTGGTGTAGCTCAGTGGATTGAGCACCAGCCTGCGAACCAAACCACGGCGGTTCGATTCCCAGTCAGGGCACAAGCCTGAGTTGCAGGCCAGTTCCCAGCAAGGGATGCACGAGAGGCAACCATACATTGATGTTTCTCTCCCTCTCTCCTTCCCTTCCCCTCTAAAGATAAATAAATAAATATTTTTAAAAAGTTTAGAATGGAAGGGCAGATAAAGGGCTTCCCAGATAAGGTCAAGTTAAAGGAGTTCATCATCACCTAGCCTTTATTATATGAAATGTTAAAGGGACTTATCTAAGGAAAAGAAGGTCAAAAATATGAACAGTAAAATGACAACAAACTCACAGTTATTAACAGCCACACCTAAAACAAAAACAAAAGCAAACAACTAGAACAGGAACAGAATCACAGAAATGGAGATCACGTGGAGGGTTATGGGGGGGAGTAGGAGAATGGGGGAAAGGTACAGGAAATAAGAACCATAGATGGTAGGTAGAAAATAGACAGGGGGAGGGTAGGAAGAGCATAGGAAATGGAGAAGCCAAAGAACTTATATATCTAACCCACGGACATGAACTAAGGTGGGGGTAATGCTGGTGGGAGCGGGTGGGTGTGCAGGGCAGAGGAGAATAAAGGCGGGGGATGGGACAACTGTAATAGTGTAATCAATAAAATACATTTAAAACTTTTTTAAAAAATAAACAAAATAACTGCTAGCCTGCACTGTGCTCCCGCCCCAAACCAACCCTTATAAAGGAGTTCCCAGAGCTGCATTTCAACCAAAGGACTAAGACTTTCTCTGTTCAATCAGACCTGTGCAGTTGTATTCTCTTTAGCATCCCTACTAACCAATGAGAGCAGCTCCACTCTGACCAATCAGGACAGTGTTTTTTTGGACCAATGAAATGGTGAGGATATGGAGCGCTCATCTGCATGAGAGCGGACCAATTGGGAACCAGGGACAGAGCCATCCAGCTATATAAGTCAGCTCCCGGGTAGAGCAGTTTCTCATTCCACCCAAGACTGGAGACTGCGTTTCCCGGGAGGACCGTCTGGCTGGCCGGGGGTAGCCAGAGTCGCGCAGACCAGGTAGGGTGGCCCAGAGTGGCACAGGAGGCTCGCCTCGCCTCGGGGACACCTTGTAGGGGTGCCACCTCACAGCCGTGCTGTTTCATGATGGAGGTGTTTCAACTGCACCCGAAATGGGGAGGTCTTGTTGCAGTCCAAGGGCTGCCAGGGACCGTCGGTTGACAGGTGAAATCAGCCAGACGCGAAAGAACCAAGTGTATGATGGCGCTTCCACGAGGTATGAAGAATAGTCAAATTCACAGCAATGAGAAGCAGAGGTTGCGGGGGGGGGGGGGGGGGAGGCCACAGCAAGTCGGGCGTTAAAGAACACCGAGCTTTTGTCTAGAAGATGAACGGGCCGAGCAGAGGGTTTTTAGGGACTGTGACACTATAATGATATCTGTGTCACTATGCATTTGTCCAAACCCTTAGAAGACACAGCCCTGAGAGTAAAAAACCCCCAAGGTCAACTACGGACTTCGGGCGGTTATGATGTGTCAATATAGGTTCATCTCTGGTTGGAAAGAGAAAAAGGAGCATTTCGTTGAGTGATGTTGGTAAGGGACGAGGCTACGGGTGTGTAGGGAGAAAGCGTCATGTCTTTGTCTCAAGTTTTAAGACTAAAATAATTTTAATATCAGAGCCAATCAAGGGGTATCAGGGCGCCTGCCGCCAGGGCACTCGTTGTCCCTGATAAAGTCCGTGTGATTCAAATATTCAGGGACTTCACGGTGGGGGGGGGGGGTGTTCATCGAATAAAGTCCCCGGAGAAGAAACGATGCCCACAGGGCGTTTCGAATATAAATACCTGAAGTTCTGGGGGGACAAATCCACAGTGTCCTTGGGGCAAGTTCCGAGGCTGGCGGAGGAGACGGCGAGGGTCCAAGGCTGGAAGGCGAGCCCGGAGCTGGAACGGCCCGCACCTCCCAGGATCAGGGCCGCCGGGGAAGGTGCAAATGTGCCGCCGGCCAGGTCGGACCCTGCGCTCCAGAGGGGTCGTGTCCTGCGGGAGGGCAGGGGTGCGGGTCCTGGGGTCTGCTCCTCCTCCCGTGAGCTCCCTGACCTGTCCACTTTGATGAGGGACCCTGGCAGAGGATCCGGAATGCCTGGGCAGGGCGCCCTCCTGCCCTGGATCTCTCCTGGGGAAGGGGAGGAATTTTTTTTTTTTTTATTACTGGTTTATTGGATTATTCCTGTTTGTACAGCCCCAGCGCTCTGCAGCCCTCTCGCTCCTGAAACGAGCTGCTTCCTTCGCTGTGCCGGGAGCTGGTGTTGCTGAAATGGTGAGTGTGTGCTGTGCCCGCTGGAGTGCTGCCCACGCCCGCGGCGGCGGAGGCGGCGGGGGGCGGGGGGCGGTCGGGGAGCTGCGAGCGGCCGCCTGCCAAAGTCACTCCCCGCGCGGGGGAGTAGAGGGGAAGCCAGGAGCCGTCCACTTGTTGCGCTCTGAAGTCAACCTTCACCTGGGTGTGGCGGGGCGGGGCGGGGGTGGGGTTGGCTGCAGCCTCGCACTACGCCCCCCACCCTGGGGGGACTGTGTTCCTTCGCCGAATCCATAACGGCGTTCAGGTGTCGGGGTCCGTCGCACTGGGGCGAGCTGGAAAAGTCCAGGCGGTCAGAAAGGCTGGGTCCCTCTGGAGAAAGGGCTTCCAGGTTTGAGTTTGGTTGGAGTTTCTTCCATAAAGGAAAAAGAAAAGTGCAGGGAAAGGGTTTGGAATTCAGGTAAAAGTTAACCAGATAAAAGCTGCCCCATTCTTTCAGCTGTGTCCTGGGCGGAGGGCGTCTCCCCTGGGGTGCAAAGCCTAGGATTCCTTCCTGACGGCTGGAAGTCTGTCCCCAGGCACACAGGTGGAGCCGGGGTGGGTCGCGCCTTCGGTTCCTGCAACAATACCTTCTTACACGCATGGATTACCAAGCTTATTAGCTATCACCCGAAACTAAAACTTTGCAACATTTGAGGTCCCCATCCCCTGTCCGTCTCCCCCTGGTGTGCGGCCTGTGCTTTCGGGGGTCCGGAAGAAGGCAATGGGACATTCCGAAGCGATGCTGTCTTAGATGCACAAAGACACACAACAGACAGTCTCGGTTAAGCTCAAGATGGACCAGCAACAGGGCAAAGGCTGGCCGAGGACAGGACTACCCATGCCGACCTGCCTACAGTTAGGAAGTTTTTAGCTGCGGACCACCCTGTGGTAGTAACTGCAGGTCTCTGTGTTTGGACGGCCGCCACGCTGGCCTCCCCTGAGCTTGTCAGGTTTAGTACGTGGCCCCCTTTCTTCCGTGGTCCTTACGGGCACGTTCTTCCCGTTGGTGAACGGAGACCCCCGCCCCCAGAGGGAGTTTTTCAAAGGACAAGTTGAAGGATGGTGGCAGGGGAGTCATCCCCCGTTGTGTCTTTTCCTTCTCCCTGCTGCTCGGGGCGTTCTGGTACCTTGTTTCCTTTTCCCGTTCCCGTTGTCCCATGCTGACGCACCTGAGACGGCCGGGGACGAAACCAGGGCCCCAGCTGTATCGGTTTGTTGCAAGCAGGGGCCAGGGGTGGGGGACAGCACCCCAGAGGAGCCTGCCGGAGAGAGGGGAAGGGTGCAGGTCATTCGTTACAGGATTGGGGGACCGTGCAAATTTCAGTGAGGGTTTATCATCCCCAGCTGGCCGTTTCCTTGGAAACCACAAACTCCTGATAGCAGTGGAATGCTGCCGTCCAAACCCCGTATCTGACGCTCTGCTTCCGTATCAGTGACTTAGATGCCCCAGGCAGGAGTGGCCAGTTCCTTTCTTACTGATACGAGGTCCAGCTGCCACGTTTTAGGTGGGTGTGCAGCCACAGTTCAAAATGGACAGGTTCGCAGGGGGACGAATATTCACAGGAGCCGATGGGAATGCTTGACATGCCCTTCTTCAAAGGTGGGCAATCCACGCAGGCTGCAAGCTGTGTGCCCCCCCCGCGTGTCACTGCGTGTCACCCTGCATGTCACCTGTCCCCTCTCACTCAGCGGGAAGTCCAACTACCTTATATATTAAAATACAGCCCTGACTGGTGTAGCTCAGTGGATTGAGTGCCAGCCTGCAAACCAAAGGGTCGCTGGTTCGATTCCCAGTCAGGGCACATGCCTGGGTTAGGGGTCAGGATCCCCAGTACGGGATGTGCAAGAGGCCACCACACAGTGATGTTTCTCTCCCTTCCCCCCTCTCTAAAAACACATAAACAAAATCTTTTCTAAAAATTGAAAAAATAAGACACAAAATATAAAAATAAAATAAAATGTAGACAAAGCTGGCAGGGATCTGCAACAGAATTTCGTTCTATGCGTGCAGGCCCACTCAAGGCCATGGGGACGGATTATCAGACTCAGTGTCAAGGCCAAGAGAACACTGCTTATCAGGCCCGTTCTCCAGGCTCTGGGAAACTGCTGCCCCTAGTTGCCTGGGCCTCTGGGCGAGGGAGCCAGACTGCTTCCGTTTACCATAGAGTAGGCTCTGACTTTTAGAGAAGTTTCCTTGATGAGTTAAAACAGTAGAGAGAGAGAAAAAAAAACAAAGTTTCTGGGCCCTGGGTGGTGTAGCTCAGTGGATTGAGCACAGGCCTGAGAACCAAAGGATCGTGGTTCAGTTCCCAGTCAGGGCACATGCCTGGGTTGCAGGCCAGTTCCCATCCCAGCAAGGGACCCACGAGAGGCAACCATACATTGATATTTCTCTCCCTCTCTCCTTCCCTTCCCCTCTAAAGATAAATAAATAAAATCTTTAAACAAAACAAAACCTTTCTGACTTTGCAGCCCACTCCCTCTCGGTCTGAGGTTTCCACCTGATGCATTGTGGGGGAAACCCATATTCTGCCCCCATAACTCTAGTTTTGTCCCCAAGCATTTAATGACTGAATGCCACAGTTATTCTTTTTTAAAGATTTTATTTCTTTTCAGAGGAGGAGAAAGAGAGAAAAGCAGCAATGTGTGAGAGAAACATCCATCAGTTACCTACAGGGTACCTACTGGGTACCCTGGCCCACAACCCAGGCCTGTGCCCTGACTGGGAATCAAATCCTCGGCTTCTAGGTTCAAAGGCTGGCACTCAATCCACTGAGCCACACCAGCCAGGAGTGTTTTTTTTTTAATATGTAATAGATCAGTGTGTTTAAAAAGTGGAGATGATGCAGCGGTGAGTAGGGTGAGTAGCACCCTGTCTTAGGGTGCTAACATACTGCATAAGTGATGTTTCTCTTTCAGGTTTCATAGTCTCTCTGGAACTTGCCTTTCTTTTGTTCATGACCTTGACCGCTGGTCCCCACTGTGGATCTGTGTGTGGATGAAAGTTAGACCTATGGAGCCCTGGCTGGTGTGGCTCAGTGGATTGAGCACAGGACTTTGAACCAAAGGATCGAGGTTCAATTCCTCTCTCCTTCCCTTCCCCTCTAAAGATAAATAAATAAAATCTTAAAAGAAATAGAAAACTTTATAAAAGGGTCACTGGTTCGATTCTCAGTCAGGGCACATGCCTGTGTTTCGGGCTGGGTCCCAGTAGGGGGCGTGAGAGAGGCCACCAGCTGCAGAACGGCTCTTGCCATTATGTAAAACATCCATGTGTCTTAGCATCCATGAATGTTTCTGGTGAATGTTTCTGGATGAGTTAGTTCACCTGAGTTGCAAAATACTGACTTTTCAGTGTTAGCATTTCTTCTAGGTTTTTACCTGGAGTTCTGACAATTTCCTGTATTGACTGAGTTTCAGAGTAAGGACTAAGCTTCATCCAATGGTGAGAAATGGTCTTTTGTTCCTTATCAGCTCCCTGTCTGCATTCATGTGCTTTTAATATTCAGTGTATTCAATCAGTTGAGATTTTGTTCTTCAGGATATTTGAAATTGGGCCATTCAAAGGCTTTGGCCTTGGCCTTGGCCTCCACATCTTCTCTCACTTTTTACTTTATTTATTTTTAGAGAGGGGCAGGGAAGAAGAAAGAGAGGGAGAGAAACATCAATTGGTTGCCTCTTGGGTGCCCCCACCTGGGGACCTGTGCCTGGCCCAGGTATGTGCCCTGACTGGGAATCGAACCAGCGAACGTTCAGTCCACGGAGAGTTGCCCAACCCACTGAGTCACGCCAGTCAGAGCATCTACATCCCCTTCACGTGCTCCAGAACGGGGACTCTGCCTTCTGGCACCTCAAGATACCTTCAACTCCCGTTTCATATCTCCGATCCCTGGACCAGCCGTTTCTCTTTGCCTCCTGCTTATGCATCCTCCTAATCTTTGTTTTTTTAAAATATTTTTAAGAGTTTACTTGAGCCGAACTGGTGACATGCCACAAGAGCGAGACCTCAAATGGTCCCCTCAAACCATTTTCTTTGCATAGACTGGCCGTGGGCGCATGCTGATAACCTTCCCTGAAGCTGACTTTTAAACACTTTTTTTACTTTATATCTGAGTCCTTCTTAGACTAAAAAGCTTGCTTCCTGGCATTAACATAATCCCTTTGCCTGATCCTGCAGTGAATAGGAAATAGTTGTAAGAAGAATGGTAATACTACTTTTAGCAGCCGAGCCACCTGGAGAGAGGTCTGCTTCCCTTTCTTTTCTTTTCTTTTTGAAAGACTTTATTTATTTATTTGAGACAGAGGGGAAAGGAGGGAGAAAGAAAGGGAGAGAAACAGCGATGTGTGACTGCCTCCTGTGCGCCCCCCACTGGAGACCTGGCATGCGACCCAGGCATGTGCCCCGACTAGGAATCGAACCAGCGACCTTTTGGTTCACAGGCTGGTGCTCAATTCACTGTGCCCCACCAGCCGGGGCTGCAGCTCAGATTTTTAAGCAATCCCTGTTATTGGATATTTAGGGTGGTTTTCACTCATTGGCTGCCAGAAACCACCTTAAATAAATAAATATATGTCTCTGCCATTTGGTTTTTTGACCAGGGCATTGTGGTAATACCATCCTAGGAGTGAAAATGCTGGATCAAGGGATAAATGTACATAAAACTCTGGTAGATTGTGCCTGATTTGCCTTCAGGTTAGAGGAAGGACCATCTTTCATGCAACCTGCGACCGCCTGGCCTTAGCTTTCCTCCCGTCACCACTTCCGCTGTTGTGTCGTTGTGTGAGGCGCTTCCTTCTGTGTGACCACGTTTTCTCTTCTCTGGAGCCCACCCTACCCCAGTGCGACCTCACCTTCGCTCCTTCACATCCACAAAAGTCCTGTTCGCAAATCAGGTCACATTGCAGGTCCTGGGGGTTAGGATTTCAAGTTATGTTTGGGAGGGGACCCAATTCTCCTCCTCAAAGCACCCCAACGAGCCAGGTGTTTAATTTTAGGACCCGGTGACCTTCGGGGATGTGACATTAAACTTCACGAAGGAGGAGTGGAGCCTGCTGGACCTCGAGCAGAGGAATCTCTACCGAGACGTGATGCTGGAGAACTTCCGGAACCTGGCCTGCATAGGTAAAGGGTGTCCCTCCCTGCGCGCTCTGTGGCCGTGAGTTGGAGGAGAATCCAGCCCCGCCCCCTGTGGCCTTGGGTTGGAGAGTCTGGCCCCGCCCCCTGTGGCCGTGGGTTGGAGAGTCAGGCCCCGCCCCCTGTGGCCATGGGTTGGAGGAGAATCCAGCCCCGCCCCCTGTGGCCATGGGTTGGAGAGTCTGGCCCCGCCCCCTGTGTTCGGGAGGCTGCTGAGGAATGGGACCCCTCTTGTTAGATTCCAGAGACAGGGCTGCTGCTGTGGTAGGTTTCCCCTGTTTGTTGCATGACGTTTTATTCACCTCATGAGTAATAGCCTTTGGGGGATCCTTTAATGGGTGAATGTGGGGGTACAGCGTTTTAGTGCCTTCCAGAGAAAAGTGGAGATCCCGCACATCCACTGTGGAAAACATGGTGGAGGTTCCTCGAAAAGTGAAATACAGCCCTGGCTGGTGTGGCTCAGTGGATTGAGCGCTGGCCTGAGAACCAAAGGGTCGCCAGTTCGATTCCCAGTCAGGGCACATGGCTGGGCTGTGGGTCAGGCCCCCAGTAGGGGGCACGTGAGAGGCAACCGCACATGGATGTTCCTCTCCCTGTCTTTCTCCCTCCCTTCCCCTCTCTCTAAAAATAAATAAATAAAATCTTTAAAATAAAAGAAATACAGAATTACCATATGATCCAACAATTCCACTCCGCAGTATAGACCCAAAGGAATTGAAAGTGAGGTGCAGACAGATTCTAGGAGCAGGGCTTCAGAGCAGCGCTGTTGCCAGGAGCCAGAAGGTGGGCGGAACCCAGCTGTCCATCAGCAGATGCCCTGAGAAACCGGATGTGCTCGATCCAAACCACGGCGTGTCCTCCACCCATGACCCACGAAAGGGAATGGCTTTCAGATGCACCTGATGGTGTGGCTGAACCTGAAAGCATTCTGTTGTTGAATGAAAGAAGCCGGACACAGAAGGGCACACGGCACGGGATTCCGTTTATATGAACAGGTGTAGGTAACCCTATTCTGCATAGAACAGGGAAACCCATCAGAAGGCCGAGTGGGAGAGGGGAGGTCTGCTTAACGGAAACAAGGTTTCCTTTTAGGGGTGGGGCTGAGAACGTGCTGGAACTAAGTGGAGACCATGGTTGTACAACATAAGGATGTACGTAATGCCGCTGAACTGCACCCTTGAACACGGGCACTTTTATGTTGCGTGAATTTCACCCCGAGTTTTTAAAAAGCCCATTTCGTCTGCGAGGAAGGCTGAGGCTTGTCTATGCAGGCTTCGTTGGGTGCGCAGGAAGTTTACTTCTCCTTCCTCTTCTCGTAGCTTCTCTTGTTCCCACAGGAAGACCTGTCCCCCTTCAACTTCAAAGCCACACATGGACGCTCTCCTCCTCCTTTCAGGCTGATGGGGCCGAACAGCACAGACTGGGCCTTGGGCCTTGGGCATTTGCTGCTCACACGCTGAAGGCCGGGAAGTCCCAAGGTCAAGGTGCTGGTGGGTTTGGCTCCCAGAGAGCTCTGCCACCTGGTTTGCAGATGGCCGCCTTCTGATTGTGTCATCCCATGATGGAGAAAGCTCTGTTCTCCTCCTCTTCTTTTTTTTTTTTTATAAAGTTTTATTTATTTATTTATAGAGACAGGGGGAGGGAGAGAGAAACGGAGGGAGAGAAACAATGATCAGTTGCCTCTCGCCTGTGCCCCGAAGCAGGAATGGCCCACAACCCCGGCACGTGCCCTGCCTGGGATTCGAACTGGTGGCCCTTTGGTTCTCGGGACAATGGCAACCCACTGAGCCGCAGTGGCCAGTGCTGCAGACCATTTCTGAGCAGCCTGGCATCCTTGCCGAACCACGGTCCTTAACCCGTAGCCACACTCCTGACCCAGCCCAGGCTCCTAAGGACTCTCTATTTTCTCTCTCTCGCTTTCTTTGCCTTCACACGTGCCCCTCTCGTGCCCTCCGAGTGAACATTGGAAAAGAAGCCCCTGTGGGCATTCACCTGTTTTATTCTCTCCAGCCCACCTTGACTTTCATCCAAGAACTTAACTTCTCTGCTGCTTTGTTTCAGATGGGGCGATTCAACCTAAAACCAAAGACTCGGTCCCTCCGCAGGCAGCCAACAGAGTGTGTCTGGAGGGCAGCAACGCCGCCCTAGGGGGAGACTGGGAACGCCCCCAGACACAGGAGACACGCGGGCAGAGGGGCCAGAAAGGGCAGCACACCGTGGCTGCTGCCAGAGGGGAGCACCAGTCCCTGGCTCGCGACCGAGCCTATCCCGAAATGAGGGAGCGTCCTGCCCCGAGCTCCAAGCTCCTGCCTTCACGGGGAGACCCCACAAGAAAAGACAGGCCCCCAAATATTTGGAAGCCAAATCTTCCAAATAACCATGCAACCCCTGAAAACAGCAAGGACGGTAGAGGATCGTGGCAGAACGTTCCATCAGCCCCAAGGGAGAGAGCTCCGCCAGAGGCGAAATCCAGCATGAGGGTGGACGCCCAGAACCACGGGCTTCGTCTTCACGATGAAGAGTGTGCGGGCACTGATGTCCCTGGCTGGGACCTGCCGGGGAAAGTCTTCGCCAAAGGCGGCGCCCTCGGGACAGACGAGACTCGCGTCCAAGAGAAAACATTCGCGCCCAACGCGTTTGGAAACACCTCCCGAAGCAGCACGCCCCGGCGTGTGCGGGTGCCGTCCTACACGGCGGAGACAAAAACTGAGAACGATCGAGGTGGGAAGACCTCTGCCCACAGTGCAGCGTCTGAGCCCCGCAGGAGTCCCAGGACCGGGGAGAAGAGCTACAAGTGTGAAGACTGCAGGAAAACCTTCACTTACTACTCCTTCCTGGTGCAACACATGAAAATCCACACGGGAGAGAAACCCTACGAATGCGAGATGTGTGGGAAGGCCTTTCGATATTCCTTACACCTCAAGAAGCATTTCGCAAGGCACGTGGCGGAGAAGTCCTATAAATGTAAGGAGTGTGGGAAAGCCTTCCGGAAGTCCTCACAGCTGACCAACCATGTGAGGACTCACACTAGAGAGAGGCCCTACATCTGCAAGGTCTGTGGAAGAGGCTTCGCTGTTCATTCAGGACTTAAAAGCCATCTGAAGAAGCACAGCTGAGCCCAGTGGATTGAGCACAGGCTGCAAACTGAAGGGTCGCCGGTTCGATTCCCAGTCAGGGCGCATGCCTGGGTTGTAGGCCAGGTCCCCAGTAGGGGGCGCATGAGAGTCAACAACATATTAACGTTTCTCTCCGTCTCTTTCTCCCTCCTTTCCCCTGTCTCTAAATATAAATAAATAAAGCCTTTACAAAGAACAACATAGCTGAGAGCCCCCTAGAATAAAAGAAACTCAAAAAAAGCTTTATTCTCAAAATACTGAGTTAATAAAGAGGCCATAGTGGAAGGCAGCTCCAGCAGTTTTGTGCAGGGAAAAAAGTCTTCCCCGAACGCCTGTATGGTAAGAGAAGTGGGAAAATTCACACCGGGCGAGGAAGCCTAGTGAAGAGATGCGTGGAAAGCTTTTAACCTTGATTCGCCTTGAGGAGACATTTCTTCCTTGCACCGGAGAGAAATCTCGTGGATCCGAGGCATACGGAGGGCCTTCGATGTCGTCTCAAATTCAGAGAGTCCCTATGAAGAGCTCACGGCAGAGACACAAGTGAGGAATGTGAGGAGACCTCTTCAAACACCCCTTTCTTGAGTCCCACCTGAGACCACACCTGAGGAGGAGACTGGCGCGGACGATTGCGGGCCTTCGGTTCCTGCCCGTCACTTTCGGGCTTCAGGTGAGTGCACGGTGGGAGAGAAACACCGTGAGCGTCATTTATGTTTGCTGCCATTGGCATCTCGTCCTTCAGTGGAAAAAACGTTCATTATGTCCCACTTCTTCTTTTCTAATAAAATCCTATACAATGACGAGTATCCCTCTCTGTACCCGCTGAGCTCTGCCGCATGAGTCGTGATGTGTAGTAGCTTCGTTACAATTCACTTGCGTGTGAATGGCCTCACCGATGGTGAGCGTGGCTCCCAGTCGGAGCCACGTCTGACTGCGGTCAGGGTTGGATGTGCTCTATAATGCCCCTCTCCTCCGTTTGCTGTTGTAGTTGTTACTGCTCATGATCTGACTGCGTTATGGTGAGAGTGTGTGGTCTTTATGGTGCTAATAGGCGGTTCTTGTCCTGACTTTCATTTTTGGCCTCCTGCAGCCGATTCTCTCAATTGCCCGAGCATATCCCTCCTTTACTAAGGTTACACAGAGTTATTGTTTCAAAGTAATCACTGTTTAATGTTTCTATTTTTCAAAGATTTTATTTATTTATTTTTAGAAAGAGGGGAAGGGAAGGAGAAAGAGGGAGAGAAATAGCAATGTGTGGTTGTCTCTCATGCGCCCCCTTCTGGGGACCTGACTTACAACCCAGGAATGTGCCCTGACTGGGAATTGAACCTGCGACCCTTTGGCTTGCACAGGCTCAATCCACTGAACTGGATAATGTTTTTAAATGCATTTCTCAGTTTTCCTCCTAACTGAGGGTGGGGACTATGTATAGCACTGTCTGAGGAGGAGGATATGGTTCCTGGTGTGGATTCCTAGACAGATGTCCAGAGGGGACAGTGTTCATCACTCAGTGTCTCCTTTTCTGTTCTTTTTTTTTTTTAAGATTTTATTTCTTTTTAGAGAGAGTGGGAGGAAGGGAGGAAGAGAGGGAGAGAAACATCAATGTGTGGTTGCCCCTCACATGCCCCCTGCTGGGGACCTGGCCCACAGCCCAGGCATGTGCCCTGACTGGGAATCGAACCAGCAACCCTTTGGTTTGCAGGCCAGTGTTCAGTCCACTGAGCCACACCAGCCAGTGCTCGCCACTCAGTTTCTCTTACACAGGTTCCCTCAGTTTCTCTCTCCCTGTTGCTCTCTGCAGAGTGGGGCAGTACTCCCTGCATTAGCACAGCAACATTGGGATAGTTGGGTGAAGGTCATGATCTGTATAACACAACCCTCAAAACGCAAAATTTTCACTCCCCAATGGCATATTTGTGCGTGTCCATGGCTGCAATAGACTGTATTTTTTAGACTTATTACATGAAGCAAATCTTTATCTGGTTGTATTAAGACGCATTTTAAGGGACTTTTTTATCACTCCGTTAAATGCTAAATGATCAACCTAGTGTGTGGCCAGTTTTTAAAAAATTTGCTCCTCGTGTGTTTCAAAATACTGTGTATTTCTTTGGTGTTGGGTGGGCTCAGGGGTCAGTACATGTCTGAATGGTTAAGCTTCTTGAGTGTTTTGCAATCTCATTAACAAAATGTTGGACTCATTCTTTAGTGAGCAAGTTTATAATAAAATCCCACTCTAAAAGTGGATTATTGAAGTCTCGTTATTTTGTCAATGCTTGCTTTATGTGTTTGGAGACGATGTTGTTAGATGCCTGGGAGTCTGACATTTTCCTTATTGCTGGCGGGTTCTTTTTAGTATGGCTTAACCGTCTTCTCTACAGGCAATGATTTTTTTTCTCACCTGAGGACATCTTTTCATTCATTCTTTTTTTTTTTTTTTCTTGAGAGGAAGGGAGAGAGGCGGAGCAGAGAAAGACAGAGAGAAAAACACTGATGTGAGAGAGGCACATCAATCAGTCACCCTCTCATATGAACCCCAACTGGGGATCAAACCCACACCCTGGGTATGTGTCGTGACTGGGAATTGAACCCATGACCTTTCGGTTTACAGGACAATGCTCCAACCAACTGAGTCATGCTGGCCAGGACCTGACAAGGATTTTTTTTTAATCTGGGTGAAAGTTTATGTGCCCTTTACCATGAGCAAGTCTTTCTTTCTTTCTTTCTTTTTTTTTTTTTTTGAGATCTTTTCATTTTTTTTAAAGAATTGCCTTTAAAAATGGAAGCTGCACAGCAGATTGCATGCACTATGCCACGAATGAAACCAAACAAGGCAAGAGTTCCCCGAACGAGTCTTTACGTAAGTCCTCATTTCCTGCCGACCACAACCCCGCACCAAAGATGCTTTCCACATTTCCCTTCTGTCCCATGTCATGAGGTAACCTTTGGATTATTTTTTCCCAATCATTCAAAAATGAAAAGCTGTTCTAAGCTCACAAGCCTGGTCAGACAGAAGAATGAGACAAGCCTTGACCTCGCAACATCTGCTTCCTCACGCGGAAGACGGGGAGATGGAAAGGCGGGGAGCTCTCTATCCTGATTTTTTATTTTCAGGGTTTTTTTTATTTTTACTGAACTTATTGGGTGGCATTGGTTAATACAGATATATAGGTTGCAAGTGTCTAATTCTATCATGCATCAGTGGTATGTCGTCTTGTGTGTTCACCACCCAAAGTCAAGTTCTCCATCACCATTTATCCCCCCTGTACCCTCCCCTTCCTCCCCCACCCCCCTTCCCTCTGGTGATCAGCACATTGTTGTGTGCGTCTGTGAGTTGTCCCCTTGCCTATCTCTCCCAGTTCCCCTCGCCTTCCTCCCCTGTGACAGCTGTCCACCTGTTCTCAGTATCTGTGAGTCTGTCTCTATTTTGTTTATTTTGTTCATTAGATTCCACATATGAGTGAAATCATACGGTATTTGTCTTTTTCTGATTGAATTATTTCATTTAGCATAATAGTCTCCAGTTCTGTCCATGCTGTCCCAAAAGGTAGGAGTTCCTTTTTTATGGCCGCATAGTATCCCACTGTATAAACGTACCACAGATTTTTTATCCATTCATCTACTTGCCACGTCCATGGCCAGCCTCCCTTCTTGACAAGGTCAGATGGGAAGGTGTAAGTCTTCAAGGAAGCAGCTTCAGCCTGGTGGACGTGGCATGAAGTGCCCCACACTATTTTTGATCATTGTTTTAACTCTCGGAATTATAACCCTTTCTGTTCTGATAATTCTCAATTTCATAACAGTGATTCTAGTATTGCAAACAGATCTTTTGTTTGGCCCCCAGAATTTGGAATTAGGCTCCTCTGAGACCAAGCATGAATAAGGGCTCATGCCCTTGAACCTCCCTCCGGTGTATGGCCGTTTCTATGTTCTGTAACCCTAGGAAGAGTGTTTGTTTTTTGTTCTGAGTAATGCCGAGTTCCCCTTTGCCCACTAGTGCTTACCCAGAATGTTTCAATAACTAATAAATCTAAGTAAGAAACTTCCCCCAACAGTTCCAATCACAAGCATCATAGATTAATTACTACAAGCAGAATTATTTGACATACCCTCTACTCCTGTACCATACCCTTAGACAATTAATCACAGGCTACAAAAGATGTTGTTTGGAGCAGACTAACCATGTGGAAAAAGAACTTGCTATACTCATGAAGAAATATTGAATCATTGTTATAAGGGGGGTTAACTCAGAGTGTGGTCATTGTTAAACCTTACTTATATAATTAAGTTGTTTATCACCTCTAAGGCCAATATGTTCGTTTCCATGATAATATTTGTATTTTCAAAAGGGTTGTTAGATTAATGAAATTTATATCTGGGTTGTGGATTTTCCGTTTCTATGATCAACTGTAATCAC
>PVKM010014509.1:0-28948 GCA_004027735.1 Carollia perspicillata
AAAAGGTACAGGGAATAAGAAGCATAATAGATAGGCACAAAATAGACAGGGGAGGGAAATGTAGAAGCCAAAGAACTTAAATGTACAATCTATAGACATGAACTAAATTGGGGGGGATTCTGGAGGGTGGAATGCAGGAAGTAGAGGGGATGAAGGGGAGAAAATAATGGGACAACAGTAATAGCATAATCAATAAAATATACATTAGAAAAAAGAAAACAACCCTATTTACTATAGCAATAACAACAAAAAAATTAAGTACAATTAAGCAACAAATTTAACCAAGTAAATAAAGAACCTATGCTTGGAAAACTATAAAATACTGAAGAAAGAAATTGAGAAACATACAAATAAATGGAAGCATATACCATGTTCATAGATTGGAAGAGGTAACATCATTAAAATGTCAATAATACCCAAAGCAATCTGTAGATTCAATACAATCCTATTAAAATACTAATGGCATATTTCACAAAACTATAACAAATATCCCCCAAATTTATATGGAACAAAAAAAAAAAGAACCTGAATAGCCTTAGCACTCTTCATCAAGAACAAAGCTGGAGAGATCACAATACCTAATATCAAACTATACTACAAGACTACTATAATCAAAACAGTCTGGTACTTACATAATAACAGACACATAGATCAATGGAACAGAACAAAGAGCCCAGAAATAAACCCATGTCTCTATGTCAATTAATATTTGACAAAGGCAGCATGAGCGTTCAATGGAGTAAAGATAGTATTATAATAAATGGTGTTGGGAGATCTGGACAGTTACATGCTAAAACAATGAAGCTAGACCACCAACTTACACCATACATCAGAATAAACTCAAAATGGATAAAATACTTAAATATAACTTATAATACTATAAAAATCCTTGAAGAAGACATAGGCAGTAAAAATCTCAGATATCTAATGTGGCACTATTTTTGCCAATATATCTCCTAAGGTAAGGGAAATAAGGAAAAAATAAACAAATGGGATCACATCAAATTTAAAAGCTTCTGTGTGGATAAAGAAACCATCATCAAAATGAAAAGGGAACCAACCATATAGAAGAACATATTTGCCAATGACTCATCAGACAATAGTTTAATCTCCAGAATATATAAAAACTCATATGACTCAATAACAGGAAGACAAACAATCCAATTAAAAAATGGGCAAAGGACCTGACTAGACACTTCTCCAAGGAAGACATACAGGTAGCCATAGACATATGAAAAAATGCTCAACATCACTAGCCATCAGAGAGATGCAAATTAAAACCACAGTGAGGTATCACCTCGCAGCTGCCAAAATGTTGTCATTAATGAATCAACAAACAACAAGTGCTGACAAGGATATGGAGAAAAGGAACCCTAGTGCACTGTTAGTGGGAATGTAGACTACTGCAGCCACTGTGGAAAATAGTATAGAATTTCCTCAAAAAAATTAATGAAATTATCTTTTGACCCAGTGATTGCACTGCTGGGAATATAGTCTAAGAATCCCAAAACTCCAATTCAAAAGAATTTATGCACCCCTACATTCATAACAGTGCTATATTCAATAACCAACATTTGGAAACAACCTAAGTGACCTTCAGTAGAGGAGTACATCAAAAAAATATGGTACACTTACACAACAGATGACTACACAGCAGGAAAAAAAGGAGGAATTCCAACCTTGTGCAACAGCATGGGTAGAAGCGGAGGCTATTATGCTGAGTGAAATAAGCCAGAGAAAGACATATATTGATCTCACTTATAAGAGGAATTAATGAACAAAATAACTGATGAGCAAAGAGAACCAGAGGCCCAGAAACATGGAATAGACTGACAGCTGCAAGAGAGGACCTAGGAGGTGGGGGTTATTTGAAAGAAGATGAAGGGATTAGTCAAAGAACATATATGAAGGACCCATGGACATAGAGAATGTTGTGAGGAATGATTGTTGAAGTGGAGGGTGGCCTGGGTTGAGAGGGAAAAGGAGGGAAAATTGGGATAACTGTAATAGCATAAACAACAAAAATAAAATAAAATAAACCAAGTATAATGTTCTTATAAATTTATAGTGGGATGTAGTTTCTACTGTTTATGTATTTATATAAATATCTTCAATAAGAGGTTGATGGGTCAAAAACTTGCTTTTGTTGAGATTTTGCTTGGTGACAACATAATTGACACAGTGTGAATCATTTTTCCATTCTCCTAAAAACATGATGAAACTTTCCAACAGGCTCTCGCACTGGCTTTTTAAACTCTTAGTTCTATGAGCAATAAAGAAAAACTAGAGCAGAAAATTTTCAAGGATATTATGGGACTTAATGAACAAAAATAACACTTAAAGAAAGAGGGAAGAGGATTGAAAATAAACTTTTCTATATTTTTTTCCTGTGAGAAGCACCCATGCAATTATGCATGTATTGTATATTAATTAAAATATATATTCATGTCTTTCATTTTCAGTTGGTCTTATATAATTAAAACTGCATCATATCTGATGTATTTATAATACAGCCAAATGGTCATGTTGGTGTTCATCTATTCCATCCTTAAAACAAAAAAAAATAAGTTTTTTTAAATTCTTACCAGCAATTCAATCTCCAGATATAAAAATTTAATGACTATGTGCCTTGAAATAAAATATTTTTTAAATAAATAGTTACAGGTGTAAGTGCAAGATCCAAAAATCCTGATTCTTGCACAAGCACAAATGCAAACTTCTTTAAGAAATAATCTAGAGAGGAAAAAATAAAATAAGTTGTAGAAGGTCTAATTAAGGTTTTATAGGAGATCTCTCACTACCCTAAAGGAATTACTGTAGTCCCTTCTCATTCATGGTTTGCTTTCCGAGGTTTCAGTTACCTACAGTCAATGGCAGTCCAAAAATATTAATAAAAATTTCAGAAATAAACAACTCATAAGTTTTATATTATGTGCCATTCTGAGTAACATGATGAAATTCTGCCCTATCCAGGATGTGAATCACCTCTTTATCAAGAGTATCCACATTATATATGCTCCCTATCTGTTAGTCACTTAGTAGCCATCTTACCTATCAAATCAACTGTCCCAGTATTCCAGTGCTTGTGTTCAAGTAACCCTTATTTCTCTTACTGTGACTAATCTATAAACTAAACTTTAACATAGGTATGTGTGTATAGGAAAAGCCATAGTATCCATAGGGATTGATACTATCCATAGATTCAGACATCCATTGGCAATCTTGGAATGTATGTAGCACAGACAAAGGAGGGCTAGTATTCCTGGAAATAATTATACCTTCTCAGGGTATAATATTGAGCCAAATCTTTCCAATAAGAAGTAATTCCTTTTGTAAATTATTTCAATAAAAGAACAACAAAAATTAAAACACTGCTGAATATAAAAGTTTATGTTAAAAACTGTAACACATGATTCATACCTAAGGCTTGGTTGTTTGGGTATTTTCAGGTGGGAGATCTTTTTGACAAACATTCAGCACTTAGATGTTGTTGTAGGTAGAATTGTGTCCCCAAAAAATGATATGTGAAACTCCTAATCCCTAGAATTTCAGAATGTGACCTTATTTGAACATGGAGTCATTAAAACTTAATTAGTTAAATTAAGATGAGGTCATATTGGAATAAGATAGAGCTTTAATTCAATGTGATTGGTGTATTCATAAGAGAGAAATTTTGGACACAGAGACACATGGGCAGAAGGTCATGTAAAGATGAAGGCAGATATTCGATTGAGGAGTCTACAGTCTGAGAAACACCAAGGGTTGGCAGCTACCACCAGCAGCCAGACAAGAAACACAGAACAGATTCTACCTCAGAGCCTCCAGTAGGACCCAAGCCTATTGGTGCCTTGATCCACCCTCCAAAACTGTAAGAATAAATTTTTGTTGTTTTAAGCCATGCAGTTGTGATACTTTGTTAAGAGAGCCCTAGGAAACTAATATAGATGTCCATGGAACTTGGAAGCTTATCTTCCCAGAATTTCAATGTGTATGCACATTCGACAAGCTGTATTAACTAATATTTTGCCTTTTTATAAAGTCAAGCAAGAGGCTTGGGTTCTGGAAACCCATCTTTCTTCTTTGCTGTTGTTGTTCTCAAAGAAACAGGAGAGAGAAAAATGTTCTGCCTGCAGAATTTTTCCTGTGGTGCTAAAATCACTGGTGGTACCTGCCTGAAAGGTCTCTAGGTTAGAACCACAGAAGCCAACACCTGGAGTTTGAGACAGCAGTGGAACTTATGTTTGCTATCCTTTCCACTGGAGACCATGAGATACAGCCACTCAACGGGGTAATGAACATAAATGTCTGGTCACCTTTTCAATCACACACACCACATTTGGGGGAAATTGAACTATAAATAGAAAAAAAATAATGAAATCTTTCAAGTGAATCCCTGTTCACAGACATTGATGCGGAAACATGCAGACTAAGAACATGATCTGGAAACACAAACTCAACAGAACCACACACCTTGGACTTATTACTATACACAGATCCTCATGCCTATTGCCAGGATGGCCATTAGAATGTCTTACACTTCAGTACCTTAGTAATAAATGTGCTGTGGGTATACAGAGAGGCTGAGTGCACAAGTCTACATTACAACACAACCCTAAACAAGGAAGCTGATAAACAGGCCTTGAGAGAGGTGGTAAGAAACATAGGTTAAATTCTAGTGTTTTCTTTTTATTTTACAAAACATTTTTAAATACATTTTTTGATTCAGTTCTTATAGTAGCTCTGTTAATTTCACTATTTTAGAGATTTAGATAATCAGAAAACTTAAATGACTTGCCCACAAGTACACAGAAAGTGCAACTCATATCAGGTCTGTCTTCTAACTTCACATGTCCTGCTAAAAATTCACATGTCAGAGATTGTCATTGACCCAGTTGACCAAGTGTCAACTCTTGTCCAGTTGCCTGGAGCAGAGTCTGCAGGCACAAGTACGGTTTACACAAACAGAGGAACCAACTCACTCACCACCAGCTCACATGCTCTTCTTAAAATTTTATGTGGTCCTGTTACTGTGACACCACTTTATTTTTACTTACTACCTTGCCAGTTTGTTAGAAAAAGTTATAACTAAGGAACAGCTAGGTGGAAGAGGTGCCTAGGACAAAGTATGTGAAAAGGGATGCAGACCTGCCATGCCCTCTCCAGGTGCACCACTCTCCCCAGATCTCCACATGTGTACCAACTCAAAAGCTCTGTAACACCACTTTTGATCATGCCCTTTGTAGGGAACTTTTTCATCATCATCATCATCATAAACAAACAGCATTTTACCTTGTTGAAATGAGAAAGCTTTATATTTAACTGTTGTCTTCTCAAAGTAAAGTTCCAGAGGTCATCTCATAGAACTGTTTCTAGAAGAGGGGAATTGGGCTTATGGATGGCCCCAATCCTACCATGATGCCTGTTGCCACTTGCAGCACCAGAAACACTAGAGGTCCACATGCATTTATTTGTCCTATAAACTAAAACCATCCTATAAACCAAGAGTCTCAAACTTGATTTCTTATATACACACTAAAATTATTTTGGAAGTTCTATACCTCCTTGCATACTTTTTATTTTTTATTTATTTATTTTTTTTAGAGAGAAGGAGAAGAGAGGGAGAAACATAGCAATGTGAAAGAGGGACATCCATTGGCTGTCTTCCATATGTGCCTCAACTGGAGACTGAACCTACAACCCAGGCATGTGCCTCAAGTGGGAATCAAACCAGTGACACTTCAGTTTGTGGGATGACACCCAACCAACTGAGACATACTAGCTGGGGCTTTTTGCACACTTTTGATATTTAAACTTTTCTTCATAAACCTGAAAATTTGTAAAGAATGTGACTTCTAATAGATTGTAAATGCTAAAATTTATTTAAAAATGAAAGCTACAGTGTCCTTTTAAGTATATGCAATATAATCTAAGATGCATAATGGTTTGAAAGCCACCTATTGGGAGACAGTTGCTCTTATTGTTTCTGATCCTGATGACAATGATATCCTGCAGAAACCAGGCCCTTCATCATGTAGGTGAACATACAAGCCTGGACCAGGAATCAGAGAACTTAACAGAGGGTCCAAGGCAAGATGGAATACCTGCAGGCCCAGCTATTCCCTCACACCAACAAGGTGAACTAGATCACAAAATGTGTATAAGCAAGAAAATGGCGGCTATGTCCTTTGGATCTGCAAATCTCCCACCCTAACTGGAAACATACAGGAAAGAGAATTCTGGGAGATATAATTCAGCCTAGGCAAGTATATAGAATACAAAGCCATTATACCATAACCCTTGCCACGCATGAGGGCCAGGCCAGACATGAAGCACATGCTGCCTGCCATATGCTAAATTATGAAGTCTTTGTCTGACCTAGGAACTTTGTGTCTTCTACCAGCTTCCATGAAAACTGTGACTGGCTAACTTGCAAGCTTACAAGGAGAATAAAATCTCAGACTTTTCACAGCTCTTACCCCTTACCTACTTAACAGTATATAAACAAACTTTTTAGATTTTCAGAAATGTTTACACTTCCTATCCTTCCTTTCATTTGTATTTCCATTATTCATGCTTTAGATTTGTACCCTAATGTATTAAAGATTAATGCTTGGAAGTCATTTATTTTTTAAAATATATTTTATTGATTATGTAATTACAGTTATCCCATTTCCCCCCTTCATTCCCCTCCACCCTGCACACCCCCTCCCACCCACACTCCCCCACTTTAGCTCATGTCCATGTGTCATAAGTTCTTTAGCTTCTACATTTCCCACACTACTCTTGCCCTCCCCCTGTCTATTTTCTCCCCACCATCTATGCTACTTATTCTCTGTATCTTCTCCCCACCCTCTCCTCCTCCCACTCCCCTGTTGCTAACCTTCCATGTGATCTCCATTTCCGTGGCTCTGCTCCTGTTTTAGGTGTCCACTTAGTTTATTTTTGTTCTAGGTGCGGATGTTAATAACTGTGAGTTTGCTGTCCTTTTACAGTTCATATTTTTTATCTTCTATTTCTCAGACAAGTCCCTTTAACATTTCATATAATAAGGGCTTGGTGATGATGAACTCCTTAAACTTGACCTTATCTGAGAAGCCCTTTATTTGCCCTTCCATTCTAAATTAAAGATTTGCTGGATAGAGAAATCTTGGATGTAGGTCGTTGCCTTTCATGACTTGGAATACTTCTTTCCAGCTCCTTCATGCCTGTAAGGTCTCTTTTGAGATATCAGCTGACAGTCTGATGGGAACTCCTTTGTAGGTAACTGTCCCCTTATCTCTTGCTGCTTCTAGAATTCTCTCCTTCATTTTAATCTTGGCTAATGTAATTATGATGTGCCTTGGTGTGTTCCTCCTTGGGTCCAACTTCTTTGGGACTCTCTGAGCTTCCTGAACTTCCTGGAAGTCTATTTCCTTTGCCGGATTGTGGGAGTTCTCCTTTATTATTCATTCAAATAAGTTTTCCACTTGTTGCTCTTCCTCTTCCCCTTCTGGTACTCCTATAATTCAGATGTTGGAACATTTAAAGATGCCCTGGAGGTTCCTAAGCCTCTCCTCAATTTTTTGAATTCTTGTTTCTTCATTCTTTTCTGTTTGGTTGCTTCTTTCTTCCTTCTGGTCCACTCCATTGATTTGAGTCCCAGTTTTCTTTGCATAACTATTGGTTTCCTGGGCATTTTCTTTCATTTCACTTATCAACACCTTCATTTGTTCATCTAATTTGTGATGAAAATCAACCAGTTCTGTGAGCATCCTGATCACCAGTGCTTTGAACTGTGCATCTGATAGGTTGGCTATCTCTTGGTCGCTTAAAAGTCGCTCTGGGGCTCTGAGCTGTTCTTCTGTTTGAGTCATTTTTGGTCAGGTGGCACCTGTTATGTATGGGTGGTGGAGCCTTAGGTGTTTACCAGGGCAGGGCAACCTAGTCTCCAGATAGTGATGCTGTCTGTGGGGGCAGGATCAGAGGGAACAATGGCACCTGTTCACGCTTTCTCAGATTTGCTTCCCTTCTGCTGCCTGGCGCTGGTTTCCAGGTGGGTGGGCCTATGCATGCTCCAGGATCCTACAAATCTCCCCAGTGACCTCTCCTGTGAGGCTGGGAGCCTCTCCTGGCATCTTTTCAATTGGTGTTTTTAGGCTTTATTTCCTGTCGCTGGGGCCCTGGGCTGTGCGGTCTGTCTCACTGCCTGTTCTTGCCTAGTTTATCTGCACACGAATGTGTGTCCGTGGTCAGCCAACCGCCCTACGTCCCCTACGTGCTCTGCTCCCTGCATCTCCTCCCTGCATCTGGGGTCTGCAAGCTCTGCACCACCTATGCTCCCCAGAACTCCTGGGTCTAGCAGCCACATCCTTTTCCTGCCGAGTTCCCTCTCCAATGACTGCTGACTCTGCCCCTCTTACCAGTCTGGTTGAATGGTTGTCGGGCTTCCATAGTTCAATTTTCCGTGTTCTGGTTGTGTTATCGTTTGTAAATATTTGTTGTCCTTAATCTTGATGGTCAGAGGAGGTACAGTGTTTCCACCTACACCTCCATCTTGGCCAGAAGTCCCTGGAAGTCATTTATTAATCACACCTTCACTCTTTATTCAACTAAAACATGCTTATAGAAATTAAGTTTTTAGCTCAGCTGGTGTGGCTCAGTTGGAGCATTGTTCTAGCCACCAAAGTGTCACGGGTTCAATTTTGGTCAGGGTACGTGCCTAGGTTGCACATTTGGTCCTTGGTTGGGGCATACGTAGGAGGCAACCAATTGATGTTTCTTTCACATTAATGTTTCTTTTTTTTCTCTTTCTCCCTAACCCCTTTCTCTCTCTCTCTGAAATCAATAAATATTTTTAAAAATTAATAAAATGAAATTAAGTTTTTAAAATTTGTTTCACTTCCTGATCATAATGTTCTAAGTGTTAAAAATTCTTCCATATTGTATAATCATTAATATTATTAGTAGTAAACAAAAATACATAGTTTAAATTTGAATAAATAATTAATAATCATTAAAATTGTTTTCGAAATATAAATACTTTTAAAAAATCAATTCACCATCTACTATGTATCATTTTACATTAATAAGAAGTTAAAAATAGACAGTGGTATCAATGGGCAAAGATGGTGGCGAGGTAGGTGGGAGCAGAGCCCAGTTCTCCCTGTGCACAGCTGGAACACCTAGCCAGTCTTCTGAGGAACAGAGTGAACAGCCAACAGAATCCCAGCTTATGTGAAATTTTGAGGCCAAAAACTGCAGAGAACATTGAAAAGCAGACAGTGAAGAGATAGCCCTGGGACTATAAGGTCCCTGGGTTCTGCTCTGGGACCAAGGCTGCTGCATCCCCCATTCTGGCACCTAAGTGTGCAGGATGCAGGAAGAAAGTTAGAGCACCAACTCCCTCCCATACCATAGCAGGGAGGGCAGCCTGGCACTACAAGGGACCTGGATGCTGGAAGTCACTGGGAGGAATAGAGATGAAGTGGGAGACATGCAGAGGTGGTACACATCCACTGGGACTGTGGATGCTATCAGCACAGAAATTGGGAATCTGGAAAACACCTGGAGAAGGGAGGAGTTGGGCCATGTCAGACCCTGACTCGGGTAGTCTCTGGACTGGTTGGAAAGTTGGGCTGTGTAAAAAGCCATGCACTTGTTAAGAACAGTGGGCAGATGCTTTGTAAGAGACTCTCAGGCAGCAGCTGGCTTACCCAGAGGATGATTTGAGCTGCACATGGCCAGAGACTGAGCGGCTAAGTGGAACCATGCATCCGAGCTTGTCTTATGCTGAGTGCCCAGAGGCTGAGCGGAACCATGTGCCCGAGGTTCGCTCACACTCTGTGACTAGAGGCTAAGTGGCTGATTTGAGCCTGGCAGCTCACGGAGGACCTGGGCCAGAGGCTGGGCAACTGTGAATATTGTGGCCCAGACCTGGTCCCCATCCTCTGAAAACCTGAAGAGAGGATGAAACTCTGAAGAGAGAAGAGTGAAGCCCAGCCCTCCTCTTCTTGTGGCATCTAGGAAGACCAGCAGAACTCGCTGAACAAATCAGCAGGCAGCTTATTTTTTTCTTTATTGTTCCTCTCTCTTTTTTTTCTTTTTTATCTTCCCCCAAGTGAGACAATAAGACATGGAGTTACGAAGGGTCCAGAGACAGATCCAAAGGGAGAGCACAAGGCTAACCCCCAAAATTGAGAAACTGAAACAAATGTCACTTTGCTATCCCATAGAGCTGGCATTTTATTGTTTACATGTATTACTTTTGTTCATTATTTTTACCACTTTTATTTTATTATTATTTTTTATTTCTCTTATGTTTAGTTTTCCTTATTTTGCTTCTCAGTTTAATTGCTTTGTGTGACTAGTTTTCCTGATTCTCTCATTATTGCATTTTAATTTTCCATCTCTCCACCTGTGTTCCAATAACACACAACTATTGATTGGGTACTTTCTATTCTGGTTATCCAAATAATTTATTACTTGTCATATTATTGGTGTTCCAGAACTATTGTAAATAATCGTTGTCCCATACAATTGTGCATACTACACAGCAACCCTTCCTGATCTTAGTCCAATTCATCTTAATCCTGAACATTATTATTGTTGTGGTTAACTCTATTCTCTCTCACACTATGCCTACTTTTTATCTTTTACTTTCACTATATCCCATCATCTAAACTTGCACAAGTGCTCTGTTTTCTGGATTCAGCTCATATCCCCCTCCCCTCTAACAAGAGTCTTATCTCTCTTTCACCTTTCATAAAAACTGCCTAGTAGTGTGAAATATCACAGTTAACACTATACTTATTCAAAGAATTTCCTACATCTTCTCTACTTGCTGGTACATTAAATCCCATAAAATGCTCTCCTGATGCCTTAATCCATTTTACCTACACCCTGCCACTGATCACATGCAAGAATAGGTGGAAGCTGCAAAAATCAGTATACTTGCTAGAGAAGAGAAATCATCAAAAAAGGAACCACCAAAAGGTAAAAATCCAGGTATAATAAGAGAGCCGACACAAACAGAAGGGCAAGAATAGAGCATCCAGATAAGGAGATCAAACAGAACACACCACTGAACCCATTAGAATTCCTACCAAAGAAGTGCACTCTACAAAAACAGGTAAGAAAGTGAAACACCAGGAAGCACAGAAACAAACAAAAAGATTCACCTAAAGTGGGGAGACAAAAAAGAACATGCAATTAAAAGAACCAGAAGACTCCCCACTAAAAGAGCTAAACAAAATGGAGGTAACTAAACTATCAGATATAGAATTCAAAATAATGGTTATAAGGATGCTCAAGGAACTGATAGACAACTACAAGGAACTCACTGAGAGCTACAACAGCATAAAAAGGAAATAGAAACTATAAACAAAAATCAGGAAGAAATGAACAATAAAATCTCAGAAATAAAAAAAATGCACTAGAAGAAATTATAAGCAGGCTAGATTTAAGCAAAGGATTGAGTCAGTGAGATGAAACAAAAGGTAGAAAAAAACACCAAGAGACAGCAAGAAAAGGAAAAAAGACTCAGAGAGGATGAATAGGTGGTAAGGGAGTTGCAAGACATCATGGTATGTAATAATATCTGCAAGGTAGGGATACCAGAAAGAGAAGAAGAGCAAAGGATAGAAAGCCTATTTGAAAAAGTAATGATAGAAAACTTCCCTAATTTGATAAGAGAAAAAAATCACGCAAATCCAGGAAACACACAGGGACACAATCAAGAGGAACACAAAAAGGCCCACCTCAAGAAACATCATAATTAAAATGGCAAAATCCCAACACAAAGAAACAATCTTAAAGGCAGAAGGGAAAAACAGGAAGTAACATACAAGGGAGCACTGAAGAGACTAGCAGATGACTTCTCAATAGAAATCTACAAGCCAGACAAGAATCACAAGAAATATTCCAAGTAATGAAACCCAGAGGCCTACAACAAAGACTACTTTACCCAACAAGGCTCTCAATTAAAATGGAGATAAAAAAAGAAGCATCCCAGACAAAAGAAGTCTAAGAGAATACACATACCCCCACCAAACCAGCTCTGCAAGACATGCTAAAGGGACTGCTTTAAGGAAAGGAAGGAAAAGAGTGAGAGAGAGAGGAATACAGGTATGAAGGAAGTAAAATAGCAATGAATAAGTACCTATCAAAAATAACCTTAAACATAAATTGATTAAATGCTCCAATCAAAAGATATAGAATAGCTCAAGGATAAGAAATCATGAGCCCACATTTGCTGCCTACAGAAGACAAACCTCAGGACAAAAGACCTACACAGACTGAAAGGGAAGGGTTAAGAAAAAATATTCTAAGCAAATGGACAAGAAAAAAAAAAAGCTGGGGTAGCAATACTCACATCAGACAAAGTAAACTTCAAAACAAGGACAATAAACAGAAACCCAGAAGGTCACTTCATAATACTCAAGGGAAGAATCCACCAAGAAGATATAAACATTGTAAATATATAGCACCCAACACTGAAGTACCCAAATATATAAAGAAAATCTTGGAGGACTTTAAGAAAGATATTGACAGCAACACAATCATAATAGGGGATTTCAACAACCCACTGTCAAAAATGGATAGATCTTTCAAACAAAATATCAACAAAGATATTGTGGCATTAAACAATGTCCTAGATCAAATAAACTTAACTGATATATATAAAGTCTTTCATCCCAAAGAAGCAAAATACACATTCTTTTCAAATGCACATGGAATATTTTCAAATATAGACCACTTGATAAGGCACAAAACAAGCCTCAACAAATTCAAGAAAATTGAAATTATATCAAGCGTTCTCTTCTACAAAAGGGACTGAAACCAGAAACCAAACACAAGGAAAAAATTCAAGAACACTCAAAATCATGGAGATTGAATAGCATCCTATTAAACAATCAATGGGTCAAGAATGAAATCAAAGAATAAATGAAAAAGTTTCTGGAAACAAATGAAAATGAGCTCACAATGACACAAAACTTATGGGACACAGTGAAGGGAGTCCTGTGAGGGAAGTTCATAGTGATACAAGCATACCTAAAAAAGATAGAAACTTTTTAAATAAACAACCTAACCCTATGCCTACAACAACTTGAGGAACAACAACAAAGACAGCCCAGAGCAAGTAGAAGGAAAGAAATAACCAAGATCAGAGCAGAGTTAAATGGCATAGAGACTAAAAGCACAATTCTAAGGAGCAGTAAGTCCAGGAGCTGGTTCTTGGAAAAGATAAACAATATTGGCAAGCCTTTAAGCAGACTGATTAAGAGAAAAAGAGAGAGGACCCAAATAAACACAATCAGAAATGAAAGAGGAGAGATTACAACTGACACCACAGAAATACAAGGGGCTATAAGAAATTACTATGAAGAACTATATGCCAAGAAATTTGAAAACCTAGGTGAAATGGACAAATTTCTAGAAAAACATAATCTTCTGGAACTAAATGAAGAAGAAGCAGAAAGCCTGAACAGACCAATAACACCTGATGAATTTGAAGCAGTAATAAAAATCTCTTGACATACAAAAGCCCTGGACCAGATAGTTTCACTGGAGAATTGTACAGAGATTTAAGGAAGAGCTAATCCCTATCCTTCACGGACTATTCCAAAAAATCTGGGAAGATGGAAGACTCCCACACACTTTTTATGAAGCCAGCATTGTCCTTATCTCAAAACCACATAAAGACACAACAAAAAAAGAAAACTTCAGGCCAATATCACTGATGAACATGGACACTAATATCCTTAACAAAATATTGGGAAACTGCATCCAAAGATACATTAAAAAGATCATACACTCTGACCAAATGGGATTTATCCCAGTGATGCAAGGATGCTACAATATTCACAAAGCAATAAAGGTAATACATCACATAAACAAAAGGAAAGAAAAAACACATGATCTTATCAATAGATGTGGAGAAAGCATTTGATAAGGTACAGCACCCATTTATGATAAAAACACTCAGCAAAGTGGGAATCGAGGGAGCATTCCTAAACATAATAAAGGCCATACACAAGAGACCTACAGCCAATATTATATTCACTGGGCAAAACTAAAATCTTTTCCACTAAGATCAGGAACAAGACAAGTTTGTCCACTTTCACCACTTCTGTTTGATATAGTATTGGAAGTCCTAGCCACAGCAATCAGACAAGAAAAGGAAATAAAAGGCATCCAAATTGGAAAACAGGAAACAAAACTGTCAGTTTGATGCTGACACGATAGTGTATATAGAAAATCCTACAGACTCCACCAAAACACTGCTTGACCTAATAAATGAATAATGGCAGAACAGTGGGATACAAGTCAATATTCAGGAATGAAAAAGATTTTTAAATAACAACAATGAAATGTCAGAGACAGTTGAGGAAATATTCCATTCAATAGAACAAGAAAAATAAAGTACCTAGGAATAAACCTAACCAAGGAGGTAAAAGACTTATACTCAGAAAACTATACAACACTGAAGGAAGAAATGATGGAAGACACAAACAAATGGAAACATATACTGTGTTCATAGATCAGAAGAATTAATATGATCACAATGTCCATACTACCAAAAGCAATTTATAGATTCAATGCAATGCCTATTAAAATACCAATAGCACATTTCAGAGATATAGAACAAACACTTCAAAAATGTATATGGAACCAAATGACCCCGAATAGATGCAGCAATTTTGAGAAAGAAGAGCAAAGTAGGAGGGATCAAAATCCCTGACATCAAACTGTATTACAAGGCCACTGTAATCAAAACAGCCTGGTACTGGCATAAAAAGAGACACATGGATCAATGGAACAGAACAGAGAGTCCAGAAATAAACCCAAGTCTCTATGGTCAATTAACATTTGACAAAGGAGCCAGCAACATAAAATGGATCAAAAATAGCCTCTTCAACAAATGGTGTTCAGAGAGCTAGATAGCTACATGCAGAAAAATCAAACTTGATCACCAACCTACAACATACACAAAAATAAATTCAAGGTGGATAAAAGATTTAAATATAAGTCATGACACCATTAAAGTCCTAGAGGAGAACATTAAAAAGAAACTCTCAGATATTCCACACAGCAATATTTTCACTGATATGTTCCCTAGAGCAAGGGACATAAAGGAAAGAATAAACAAATGGGATCTCATCAAAATAAAAATCTTTTTCATGGCTAAAGAAAACAGCATTAAAATGAAAAGAGAACCAACTATATGGGAAAACATATTTATCGATGATACCTCAGACAAGGGTTTGATCTCCAAAATATATAAAGAACTCACATGACTCCACTCCAGGAAGACAAAAACCCAATTAAAAATGGGCAAAGGACTTAAACAGACGCTTCTCCAAGGAGGACATACAGAGAGGTTCCAGAGACATATGAAAATATGCTCAGTATCATTAGCCATCAAAGAGATGCCAATTAAAATCACAATGTGATAGCACTTTACACTGGTCAGAATGGCCATCATAAACAAATCAACAAACAACAAATGTTGGAGAGGTTGTGGGGAAAAGGGAACCCTAGTGCACTGTTGGTGGGATTTCAGACTGGTGCAGCCACTGTAGAAAACAGTATGGAGTTTCATCAGAAAACTGAAAATGGATCTGCCTTTTGACCCAGCAGTTCCACTGCTAGGATTATATCCTAAGAACTCTGAAACACCATTCCAAAAGAACCTATGCACCCCAGTGTTCATAGCAGCACAATTTACAATAGCCAAGTGCTGGAAGCAAATTAATGGATAAAAAAAACTATGCCACATTTACCCAATGGAATTCTATGCAACAGAAAGAAAGGAGCTCTTACCCTTTGTGACAGCATGGATGGAACTGGAGAGCATTATGCTAAGTGAAATAAGCCAGATGGTGAAAAACAAATACCATATGATCTCACCTTTAAATGGAACCTAATCAACAAAAAGATATGCAAGCAAAATATAACCAAAGATATTGAAATTGGGAACAGGCTGACATATGGGGGGAAATGATGAAGGGTTTACAGGAACAACTATAAAGGACACATGGACAATAAAAAGGTGGGGTGGAAACAGGGAAAGGAAGTGGGGAGGCCTGGAGTGGTGGGGAGGGGTGAGGTGAAAAGGCAGAAAACTGTACTTGAACAACTATAAAAAAAGAAGTTAAAAATAGTAAACATTTTATAGTGTGAAGTAAGATTAAGACAGACTATACCTAGAATAAATATTTTATAATATAATTCAGAATATTTTTTAATTTTCTAATTGAATAACACATCTGGAATCCAATAGAAATTGCAAAAAAAAAATTTACCCAAAGGTTCTATGAAAGGAATCCTAAAATTTTCAGTAGTTCTAGTAGCATTCCATTTACATTTAAAAGATTTTCCAATGCTAAACTACTGTCAGGCTGTTCAAAGGTCTCTTCTTGGTTAATAAAATGGACTAAGGATTAGTTCTAAAAACAGCTGAAAGGAATTTCTTACAGTTAAATAAATGAAAAATGTCATTTTTAGCATTCAGTATTTCTTAGAGTGCACCTTTCTTTGCTCTCACAGAATCTTACATTCTTTGACAGAAGGAAGGAAATGGAAGAGATGAGGTCACTAAACAAAAATTGTTATAACTCTCCCTCCTACATCTGGACCAGAATATTCCAACCCAGGTCCAAAACACCTAATTTAACCTCAATAGAATAGTGATTAAGAGAAATAAAGACAGGAATCCCTATGGGTTTATTGAAACTTTAACTGAACAACAATAATTTTTTTAAAAAGAGAAAACATTGAAAGTAGATATAATGGAAATTTGAAGAATTCATTCACTACTGCATATAGGATGTTTTAAGGATAAATTTGATTGATTACTATCAATCAAATAATGTATACTATTCTGGGGCATAGAGAATATCAATACAGGGTAGTATATGAAGTGATGCCATTAGAGAATTTTACTTTAATTATTGTTATAAATTACTTGTATACCACGTCAAAGCTAAGTCCAAGTAAATTGTGGTTTTAGTGAATTTTAAGCTTATTAAAGGAAATACTATTATGCCCTTTAGATTTCTTTGAAATCCTAGATGTAGTTTGACCTTCTCTTTTACAGTTTGCCAAATTACCAATCCTCTTTGGGATTAAAAACCTATCTTTGTGAAAAACAAATAATAATAAATACAATAATGAGAAAAATAAAAAAATTTAAAATAAACTTCATTAATATTTAAAGGAAGTATACTTTTCTTGAAAGCTCATGAGGTTTTCACACTTCCAATCCATGGGTAAGATTTGGGGTGGATTAGAGGTCTGCTTTTGCCTTATCAGTTGGAAGAAGGACTATTTGTGAACTCAGGCAAGTTCTTCAGGAATGAGTTATAGGAAAACAGGATCTATAGAATCTAAGGATATAAACACTGATTCTCTAAAAAATTTCCATGCTCATACACTCTTTGAAAAGCATACTTTATTTAAGACCATTGCTATAAACCACCTCAACCTTCCACCAAGAAGGTCCACTATTATGATTCATATCAGAGACGGAAAAATGTTGGTTAGAATAGAAAAATAGAACTAGGCAAGAATGCAGTCATCTGAAGGGGTTAGGGGATAGCCCTCCATTTACCAAGGACAGCTGTGAGCTGTAAGCACCAAGGCCCCTAGCAGCTGGAGGACAGATGAACCAAAGTGAATCCCAGTCCCCTTGGTTTACCAAGGGTGGGGTCCCAATGGTGCCCACTGCACACCCATTCACTTAACTCAGGGCTGAGAATGCAAATGTGAGTCTCTGTCCATGCTTTCAAGAGGCACTCAAACAAAACATATATGTGTATATAAGTAACTTCTCTCAGACTTTTTATTTTTGTTAAAACAGTGATCTTTCTGTCTTGCTCTTTGAGAATAAGGAGCATATCTTTTATTTCATTCAATAAATATGGTGTGCCCACTATTAGACAGGTATTCTACACAGAGCTAGATCACAAGGAAAAGCAAATATAAAATGGAATTAAGATAGCATTCGTATCTCAAGGACTCTTAACCTTCCCCTACAATAACTGATATGGTATTCATGCCTAATCAACATTTATTGTTTGCTTACTTACTTCCTCATTTTTTATCTATATATTTTTATTATGGTAAAATAGACATAACAAAATTTACCATTTTAACCACTTTAGATGTACAACTCTTGTTTACTCTTTCTAAAAGCAGTCTTCTCCTCTACCAAGAGTTGGACACATAGCATGGTAATGAAAGTAAGATTATCCTGTCTCTGATCTCTAGGGGAAAAAATAACCTCTGCTCCAGAGTCCAAGTTTTCTGCAGTGCTACCAGTTATGATATTTGGTACAAGTGTCTCAGGTATTTATCATGCCCATGTTCAGAGGGGGGAAATTAAACTTCCTTTCTCTGGGCTAATAATCTTAACACTGAATTTTGATCCTCCAATCGCCACACATGCTATCATCACAATGATGGGGTGTTCTGTGTGCTGAAAGAATATGAATAATTAAAATCCTGCAGGGAGCATATTTTTATTTACAGGGCTCCATTTTTGTTCTTGTACCTGGTGGGAGTATGGAAAAATTACATGAGTTTATTAAAAAATCAGAAATTGATGGCTCTGGTTCTGTTTCTCTCCTCCACAGAATGAAATCAAATAGAGGCTGCAGAGAAGGAAAAACTGTCAGTATATAAAGACCTATCATTGGGATGAGGAGAGGAGCAAACTAAAATTTGGTGGAATGAGTTCTCGGATGCACAAGCTCCCCATTGTGCCCAGGGCTTCCTGAACAACACCTCATCTTGGAGTTCAGATGTCCACACTATGAAATGTTGCCAAGCCCCACCTTAGCCTTTGTTTGATGTTCTGTTTCATCATTTCTTTTTTATTTATGATTCCTTCACATTTCTTAAGATAAAAGCTTACACTGAAGAAACAGTCTAAAGCATACCCCCTACGTAAAAACTGATCTCCAGATTACCAGTGAAATTGCTGCTTTTGTATACTTATGGATTGACGTGATAACTGAAAACAACTTCCATTAGCACTATAAAAACTCCAGCTGATACCAGATGAATTTCATTTGATACCAGCAGAGAAAAATATTGGCTACTGAGATATTCTTTGTTCGTGGTTATTTACAGTTTGTTAGAATCCATGTACAATTCAGCCAGCAAGAAGGCACCATATGATTTCCCTTGAGCAACTTGTGTGGAAAGTCTTCCACAAAAATCTGGCTCACCTTCAATGTATTGAAATACAGAGACTACTCTTGTTGCACTTGGTCCACCACGATACATGGAAATGTATGTTAATTAAATTCTTTGGAGTAAGAAAGATATAAACAGACATTACAGAGAAGTTGTACAGTACCTGGACTCGGATATTTTCCCTCCTTTCACTATCTCCACCCCATCACCATCGTACTTTGTAAATTTTGGATATTGTTAACTACATAATTAGAACGTCCCCCAGAATTGCACTTCTGGGAATTTTTTTAATGTAAATATTTCAAATATTCATGTAACACCACTAAGAATTAAGGGTCAACATTTTGTGTTTTCTTGTGAAACTTACTTTTTTGGGAAATATCACAGGTACCACTGAAGCCCATAATTTTGCTCCATTTGTGGTAGAAACATTATCTTGAAGTTGGTATACATTCTGTCTATTCATGTTTCATACTTTGAACACATAAGCACATATCGCAAACAATTTTAAATAGTGTATGTACCTATCCCTCTATAAATCTTCATTCAACATTATGTATTTCTACATTTTTATTATAAATATACATGTAGTTTATCATTTTAACAATATTAAGTGTACAATTCAGTGTCATTAATTACATTCACATGTTATATAACCATTACCACTATCTAGTTGCAGAACTTTTTTTATAATTCCAAAGAGAAACTCTAACCAGTAAGCATTAACTCCCCATTTCTCACTACCCCCAGGCCTCTAACAACCACCATTCTACTTTCCACTTCTATGAATTTTGCTTTTCTAGGTTGTTGGGAACTGTTCTGTCTGGTTTCAGGGGTGGTTGTAACCACCCCTGTGGCTAAGGCTGAGTGAGCGACCTCCTGACTGTGAGCCGCTGAGGAAACAAAGTTTCTCTCTCAGGCCAGAGTGCTGCCTCTGCCATCTCTAGCCTCCAACGCTTGGCCAGTTAGTCAGAGTCTATGGGTATGACCCCTCAGGGGAGAGGCAACCCAAGCAGACACGATCATGTGGGAGGCCATCAAGAAAGGACTCGGGGGCTGCAGCAAGTGAGGGTGAAGGACACTCCCCCTCTCCCCTGGCCCCTCCCCCCAGCTATTTTGACATAGCCCGAGTCCCCTTTCCATCTGGGATAAGCTCTGGGAGAAGTGTTTCCTGGCTTAATCCACTTAAGCCTGAATCTATGACGGGGAGGGGTGCAGCCCTCTGCCAGCCAGAGGGGGTTCCTGGGTGATCGAGCATAAGAAAGAATTAGTCAAATCCTGTGAAGCCTGCTTTGCTAAGAGTGCTTTCATCCATATGATAAGTGTCTGGGCAGGAAATAAGTATGTCTCCTAAAGTTTTTGCACCCCCCCTTACCTGACAGACACTGATTCATATTAAGCCCTCAGATTTCTTTGAAATGCTATCTATTGTTTGATCCTTGCTGCCTGACATTGATTGAGCTTTACCTGTATCCCTGTGTGTTACAAAACTAATAAAAAACCATTGAGGCAAGGACTTGGAGCCCTTCTCCCTTGAGAGAAGCTAGCCACTTTCCTCCCCAAGCAAATTATGTCTTGGTAGCATTATGTTCATCCATGGCGGACGGGGGGGGCCTGCATCCAGAGCCCCCCACACACTAGGTAGCTTACATAAGTGGAATCATACAACATTTGTTCTTTAGTTTGGCTTCTTTCATGGCAAATCAAGTACTTGAACAATTTTTTAAAGTTATTAAAGAGAAATTTAAAATTCATATTTAATGCCCATTTTACTGTTTCTAAGCCAGTGAACCTGAAACCTTCATAATTTTGTTAACCATAATCACCCCAATAAATTGAATAAACAGAAAAGAATTGTTTTTTATATCAGCCCATATTAATACCTACTGATCTAGGTTATTCATCTTAAATATTGCATAGTAAGCATTCCAGTATACTAGAAACAATAATTAATCCATAACTCTGTTGATGAACATTTTTTTCATGAAGATGATTTTTTTGAATTATAGAACAGAGTACATAAAAATTAAGTATTTGAGAAAAATTTAACCATTTTTTCAAATTAGAAACTTTAAATATTAAAAAGTACATCTTTGATAAGTACCTAAACATTACCCACTTATTTATTATTTAAAATTTTGTGATTAAGGCAAATATTTAGGTATACATTGAATCCCCCCAAAATTAAAAAGGATAATAAACTAAAGTTTGTTATTAAAAAAAATTAAATTTCTTAAAGAAAAGCAGTTGCACAAGAAGGAAATATTTCTACCAGCTTATGCCCGCCCACAATTTTTAAGTCAGGAAAAGATGGAAACAGGGACATTCAAACCAAAGAAGTTTGTGCAAGAAGCATTTAGTACATTGAAAATTTCTGATCCACTTTACTTCATGGATAATTTGAAGAAAGCTTATATTCTATTGACCAAAGAACTTTGTGATGAAATAATGTTAGGTGAGATCAAACTTTAAGAATACACACACACACACACACACACACACACACACACACACAGCATTTTCATATGCTTTCTTAGGAGAGTGTGTTGTTCTTCAGTATGCAGTGAAGGAAACTAACATTGATGAAAATTTAAGTTTCAAATGTTTGCAATAACAAAAGCAATGCTGTTGTGAACATGGTAGAAATTCACCTGAAGTTGAAATGCTGGGTGTGTGTATCTTCAGCAATTTGTGTGTCAAATTGCTCTCTAAAGTCTTTGAACTGATTTATGTGTATTCCTCTCAGCAGCAGATTGAGTTCTTGCTTTCCACATCCTCACTTGCACCAACACAGTTTCATTGAATTTTTAACAATCTGATGGATGTGATATATCTTGTCAATTTTTTAATTGGCATTTTCTATTTAGTAGTGAGGCTGAGCATCTTTTTATGTTTATTAATGATTTCATATGTTTCTTTTAATATGAAATGCCTGCTCATAACCTTTGCACTCTTTTATATTATTTTTGTTTTTAATTATTTTCTGGATGAGATGCATACCTATATACATAGATATATAGAGAGATATTTTACATAATGATAATTTGACTGCTATATAAATTTCAGATAACTTTGTTAATCATCTCTATAATTTATGTTTTCCAGTTTATTAATTTCTGATTCTATCACTATTATATACATCCTTCTATTTTGGTTTACTCCATTTTTATTTGTTTATTTTCCTGACTTGGACTCTTTTTTTTTCAATTTTTCTTTTTTTCTCATCTACACATAGAAGGCTCTAAATTTCTCCCTAAGTAAATGCTTTAATTTGCATTGCAAGCATTGATAGATAGGACTGTGTAATGTCCCTTCTGATGTCCTTCTTTGCTAGTTCCTTCAGTAGAGGCCTGGGGAAACACATTTCCTTTTTCTTTGCAAATCTAAGTGTGTATAGATTTTGTCTTGACTCTTGAATGATCAGGATGATGTGTGTTCTCTCTCAGCCTTCTGAAGACAATTTCAGGCACCACTTGTTGCTCAGGGAAAGCAACTGTGAATCTAGTTTCCATGTCTCTTAAGTCATCGATCTTCTGTCTCAGGTGGAGTTGGAGATGTTCTCTTTGTCTTTGATTTTTTTTTACAGTTTAATTTTATTATTATTATTAATATTCTATCAGAAAAAAATTTATTATTCTAGGACTCTGTGCTCCTTCAGTTTGATAATTTGTATCTTTCTTCAATATGGAATGTTCTCCTCCACTCTTCTTATTCTTTTATTCAGTAATGTTTTTAGGCACATGTTGCAGCTTGTTACTTCTAAGTTCTCTTTCAAGCCTTATATAGTATTTTTATATTTTGTTCTCTTGTTCTCTCTCCATTTACCTTCTAGAATTTTGTTTGGATTTTTTTTTCACATCTACCTGTTTCTTATTATAATGTGAAGTCTCTACTCTGTGATTTCTGCCTCTTCCTTTAAATCTTTGATATGTAAAGTACATTTTAAAATTCTCTTTTATATTGTTTTTCTTTTGTTTGGACATAACAATAGTCTACTTTATGTCTTCTCACCCTCCTTCTTTTCCTCATGAAGTTCTTAATTATAGCTGTGAATTATATTCAGAGGTTTCATTTCCATGGTAGTACCCAGCCCCAGTTTAGGAAGACAGCTCAGGCTACTCCCAAACCAATTAAATCATAATTTCCAGGAGTGAGATCCAGGAATCAGTACTTTCATAAGTTGTTTGGGTGATTGCAATGTGAAAGTAAGGTTGAAACCACTGCTTACAACATGTATTAGCCAATATCTGCTTTCACTACCTTTGTCAGATATTTGCATTCAGCATCTGCTCCTAAATCTATCTTTAATTTTGGCCTTTGCATATTTGCCTTTCTTTCATTCAGTTTGGCTACATGGGGGTAGATTACTTTTGTTGTGGTAAGATATACATAACATAAAATTTTTCATTTTAACCATTTTAAGCACTCAGTTCATTAGCATTAAACCCTTTTTCATTTTATATAAACATTATCTCACTATAATCCCTATCAAAAACATTTTCATTATTCCAAACAGAAGCTCTCTATCCACTAAACAAAAACAAAATCCCAATTCCCATCCCCTCCCAGTCTCTGGTAACCTCCATTCTACTTTCTATCTCTATAAATGTGAGTATTCTAGCTACCTCACATAAGTGGAATTATACAATATTTGTTCTTATATGTCTGGCTTATTTCATTAAGCATAATGTGTTCAAGGTCCATCCATGTTACAGTATTTATCAGAATTCATTCACTTTTATGACTGAATAATATTCTAGTATATAAATATACCATATTTTGTTTATCTGTGATTTGTTGATGAACACTTGGGTTGTTTTTATTAATTGGTTCTTGTGAATAATATTGTTATGAACACAGGTGCACTTTGAGTCCCCGCTTTCAATTATTTTGGTATGTACCTAGAAATGGAATTGCTGTGTTATATGGTAATTCTAGTGTTATGTTTAACTATTTTATTTTATTTTAGTTTAGTTGTTGTTCCAGTAAAGTTTTCTATCTTTTACTCCCATCCCATTCCACCCCCCCAGTGCTCCCCACCTCCCTCCCATTTCAACCCCTCTTAGTTTTTGTCCATGTGTCCTTTACATTTGTTCCTGTGACCCTTTCCATTTTCCCCTGAAATTCCCTCCCCTCTCCCCTCTGGTTATTGTCAGCCTGTTTTATATTTCAATGTCTTTGGTTATATTTTGCTTGCTTGTTTGTCTTGTTTTTAGGTTCCTGTTAAAGGTGAGATCATATGGTATTTGTCCTTCACCACCTGGCTTGTTTCACTAAGCATAAGGCTTTCCAGTTCCATCCATGCTGTTGCATAGGGTAGGAGCTCCTTCTTTCTTTCTGCTGCATAGAATTGCAGCATTGTGTAAATGTACCATAGTTTTTTTATCTATTCATTTATAGATGGGCACCTAGGTTGCTTCCAGCACTTGGCTATTGTAAATTGTGTGCTGCTATGAACATTGGGGTGCATAGGTTCTTTAGGATTGGTGTTTCTGGGTTCTTGGGGTATAAACCTAGCAGTGGAATTGCCGGGTCAAAAGGCACGTCCATTTTTAGTTTTCTGAGAAAATTGCATACTGTTTTCTATAGTGGTTGTACCAGACTACACTCCCACCAACAGTGTACTAGGGTACTCTTTTCTCCACATCCTCTCCAATATTTGTTGGTTGTTGCTTTGTTTATGATGGCCATTCTAACCAGTGTGAAGTGGTATCTCATTGTAGTTTTAATTTCCATCTCTCTGATAGCTAGCGATATTGAGAATCTTTTCATGTGTTTCTGTATCCTTTGTATGTCCTCTTTGGAGAAGCGTCTATTCAAGTCCTTTGACCATTTCTTAATTGAATTACTTGTGTTATTAGAGTGGTTTTGAGCAATTTCTTTATATATTTTGGAGATTAAAATTTTGTGTGAGGTATCATTGGCAAATATGTTTTCCCATATGGTTGGATCTATTTTTATTTTAATGCTGTTTTCTTTGGCCATGCAGAAACTTTTTATTTTGATGAGATCCCATTTGTTTATTTTTTCCTTTATTTCCCTTGCTCTAGGGGATAAATCAATAAAAATGTTGCTGCGTGAAATATCTGAGATTTTCCCACCTATGTTTTCCTCCGTGATTTTAATGATGTTCCAGCTTATATTTAAGTCTTTTATCCACCTTGAATTTATTTTTGTGTATGGTGTAAGTTGGTGCTTGAGTTTCATTTTTTTGCACGTAGCTGTCCAGTTCTCCCAACAACATTTGTTGAAGAGGCTATCTTTATTCCATTTTATGTTGCTGCCCCCTTTGTCAAATATTAATTGACCATAGAGACTTGGGTTTATTTCTGGGTTCTCTATTCTGTTCCACTGGTCCATGTGTCTGTTTTTATGCCAGTACCAGGATGTTTTGTTTATAGTGGCCTTGTAATAAAATTTGATATCAAGTATTGTGATCCCTCCTACTTTGCTCTTCTTTTTCAAAAGCACAGCAGCTACTCAGGGTCATTTATGGTTCCATATAAATTTTTGAAGTGTTTGCTCTCTGTCTGTGAAATAAGACAATGGTACTTTAATAGGTATTACATTGAATCTGTAAATTGCTTTGGGTAGTATGGATATTTTGATGATGTTAATTCTTCCAATCCATGAACACAGTATATGTTTCCATTTGTTTGTGTCTTCCTTGATTTCTTTCATCAGTGTTGTGTAATTTTCTGTATACAGATCTTTTACCTCTTTGTGTAGGTTTACTCCTAGGTATTTTATTTTTCTTGTTGCTATATCGAATGGGATTTTTTTCTTGATTTCTGCTTCTGCTGTTTCATTATTGGTATACAAAAATGCCTTTGATTTCTGGATATTGACTTTGTATCCCACTGTTTTGCCAAATTCATTTATTAGGTTGAGCAGTTTTGGTAGAGTCCATAGGGTTTTCCATGTACACTATCATACCATCTGCAAACAGTGACAGTTTTGTTTCCTCCTTTCCGATTTGGATGCCTTTTATTTCCTTTTCTTGTCTGATTGCTGTGGCTAGGACTTCCAATACTATGTTGAAGAGAGGTGGAGAAAGTGAATAACCTTGTCTTATTCCTGATCTTAGTGGAAAAGATTTTAGTTTTTGCCCATTGAGTATGATGTTGGCTGTAGGTCTCTCACATATGGCCTTTATTATGTTGAGAAATGCTCCCATTATTCCCACTTTGCTCAGTGTTTTTATCATACATGGGTGCTGTACCTTACCAAATGCTTTTTCAGCATCTATTGATATGATCATGTGTTTTTTGTCTTTGCCTTTGTTTATGTAGTGTATTACATTTACTGATTTACGAATGTTGAACCATCCTTGCATCCCTGGGATGAATCCCACTTGGTCATGGTGTATGATCCTTTTAATGTATTGTTGGATGTGGTTTGCCAATATTTTGTTGAGGATTTTAGCATCTATGTTCATCAGCGATATTGGCCTGAAGTTTTCTTTCTTTGTTGTGTCTTTTTCTGTTTTGGGGATTAGGATGATGCTGGCTTCATAGAAGGAGTTTGAGAGTCTTCCATCACTTTGGATTTTTTGGAATAGTCTGTGAAGGATAGGGGTTAGTGCTTCCTGAAATGCTCTGCAGAATTCTCCTGTAAAACCATTTGGTCCATGGCTTTTGCGTGTCAGGAGTTTTTTGATTACTGCTTCAAATTCATCAGGTGTTATTGGTCTGTTCAGGCTTTCTGCTTCTTCTTCACTGAGTTTTGGAAGATTATATTTTCTAGAAATCTGTCTATTTCACCTAGGTTTTCAAATTTCTTGGCATACAGTTGTTCATAGTAATTTCTCACAATCCTTTGTATTTCTGTGGTTTCAGTGGTAATCTCTCCTCTTTCATTTCTGTTTGTGTTTATTTGGGTCCTCTATCTTTTTTTCTTGATGACCCTTCTTAAAGGCTTGTCAATTTTGTTTATTTTTTCAAAGAACCAGCTCCTTAATTGATTGACTAAAAAATTGTGTTTTTTGTCTTTATATCATTTAATTCTGCTCTGATCTTGGTTATTTATTTCCTTCTACTAGCTCTGGGCTGTCTTTGTTGTTGTTCCTCACATTATTGTAGGCATAGGGTTAGTTGTTTATCTGAAATGTCTCTATTTTTTTTAGGTAGGCCTGCATTGCTATGAACTTCCCTCTCAGGACTGCCTTTCCTGTGTCCCATAAATTTTCAGTTGTTGTAAGTTAATTTTCATTTGTTTCCAGAACTTTTTTATTTCTTCTCGAATTTCATTCTTGACCCATCCATTGTTTAATAACCTGCTATTTAAACTCCATGATTTTGAGTGTTTGGGGTTTTTTTCCTTGGGGTTAGTTTCTAGTTTCATTCCCTTGTAGTTGGAGAAAATGCTTGGTATGATTTCAATTGTCTTAAATTTGTTGAGGCTTGTTTTGTGTCTTATCATGTGGGCTATCTTTGAAAATATTCCATGTGCATTTGAAAAGAATGTGTATTTAGCTTCTTTGGGATGAAGAGCTCTATATATATCCATTAAGTCCATTTCATCTAGTGCTTTGTTCAATGTCACAAAATGTTTGTTGATATTTTGTTTGGAGGATCTGTTCATTTTTGATAGTGGAGTGTTAAAATCCCCTACTATAATTGTGTTGCTATCAATGTCATTCTTGAAGTCTTCTAAGATTTTCTTTATGTATTTGGGTGCTCCTACATTGGGTGCATAAATATTTACAATGTTTACGTCTTCTTGATGTAGTCTTCCCTTGAGTATTATGAAGTGACCTTCTGGGTCTCTCTTTATGGCCCTTTTTTGGAAATCTATTTTGTCTGATATGAGTATTGCTACCCCAGCTTTCTTTTTCCTGTCCATTTGCTTGGAATATTTGTTTCCAGCCCTTTACTTTCAATTTGTGTAGGTTTTTTGTCCTAAGGTGGGTTTCTTGTAGGCAGCATGTGTGTGGGTCATGCTTTCTTATCCATTCAGCTAGTCTGTGTCTTTTGATTGGAATATTTAATCCATTTACATTTAAGGTTATTATGGATAGGTTCTTATTCGTTGTCATCTTTGTACCTGTGTTTCTCTCTCTCTGTCTCTCTTTTCCTTCCTTTCCTTAGAGCACACCCTTTAGCATGTCTTGCAGAGCTGGTTTGGTGGAGGTGTATTCTTTTAGACTTCTTTTGTCTGGAAAGCTCCTTATTTGGCTTTCTATCTCGATTGAAAATCTTGCTGGGTAAAGTATTCTTGGTTGTAGTCCTTTAGTTCTCATTACTTGGAATATTTCTTGCCATTCTCTTCTGGCTTGGAGCCTTTCCATTGAGAAGTCAGTTGCTAATCTTATCAGGGCTCCCTTGTATATTATGTCCTTCTTCTCCCTTGGTGCCTTTAAGATTCTCTCTTTGTCTTGGAATTTTGCCATTTTTATTATGATGTGTCTTGGAGTGGGCCTCTGTGGGTTTCTCTTGATTGAGACTCTGTGTGTTTCTTGGATTTGTGTGACTTTTTCTCTCATCAGATTAGGGAAGTTTTCCATCATTACTTTTTCAAATATGTTTTCTATCCCTTTTTCTTCTTCTTTTTCTGGTATCCCTATTATTTGGATAATTACGTTTCATATTGTCTTGTATTTCTCTTAATCCCTATTCATTTTTTTCTGAGCCTCTTTTCCTTTCCCTGCTCTTTCTGGGTGTTTTTTCTATTTTGTCCTGCAGCTCACTGATTTGATCTTCTACTTCATCCATCCTGCTCTTGATTCCTTCTACTGTGTTTTTCAGTTCAGATATTGTATTCTTCATTT
>PVKM010014510.1:0-28802 GCA_004027735.1 Carollia perspicillata
CAATGAAAGAATGGGTTTATACCTCTAACAAAGAATGTTCCCAGTGAAAATGGGAAAGATGACTGATTAAAATTTAAGAATGTAAAGTAAGAGATTTTATTTTTCTGACAGTTTTGTATAATAAACATTGAATTTGGAATATATGATTAAATATCAGTGGGACTTTCAGAAATAAGCTATCATATGCAACACAGGATATATTTGTATTGTGTGGAAAATAAATAAATGACTATGTAAAAGCAGAGAAAATAATTTCTTCAGATGCCTGCCAACAGTGAAGTCCAACCCACATATGTTCAAAACAGCTGCACTTACATCAGTGTTCTCTAAAAACACTTGACATCAAGAATCCTGTATAAAGAATGGATGTTAAGCATAAAACAGAAGGCAATACTGCCTTCAGTGTATAGAGCAATGGAATACGATGAAAGGAGGTTTATTCAAGAGGTTAATTTCTTTACTCAAAAACTTAATTTGGTTTAACTTGAAAAGCGCTTCAGCAACAGTATTCTTCCCTTGGTTGAATATCTTGAACGGGATAAGAGGAAAAATAGAACAGCTATTGAACAGCAATTGTGTACCAGTCGTGGGGCCGAGACTCCCCTGCCTGCGTCTCCAGATACGTCTCCATTGCTCTTCCTCCTCATGTTATACTCGGGACATATTACACTGGCTCTGGTTCAAAGAACACACCGTGTTACTGCATTTCTCTGTGAGTTTTACACACTAGTTTCTCTGTCTGCCTTTCCTATGTCTGACTGGTTGGCAAACCTTCAACAAAGGTCAGTTTTCAATCTTTTACATTAAACTTTCCCAGGGCTCTTGAGCATTTAGTTACTCCCTCACCAATATATTTCTCACATTACACTGTGATGTTTTGTTGAATGTGCCCATCTCCCTTTGTGAGCTGGTTGGTAGCAGGTTCCAGGTCCTTTCTGTTGCCTATCACTGGAGGCACTTGGTAATATCTGTCAACATGTGGATAAATAAGAGTGTCTGGGCTGGTTTTCATTTACACGTGTCATCTCAGGAAACCCAGACTTTAATCTCAATACTAGTGACTTAGTGACTCTGTCCTTAGCTAAAATGCCTGATCTTTGGAAACTATATGTATATATGTATATATTTTATATCAAGCAAATAAAGCATTCTAACTTTGGACTGATAATTTTTATTTTCTATATTGTAGTGTCCTGTAGTATGAAAATACACAACTACAATTAATGTAAAAGTCATACCTTCTTTTGCAGTGGGTTGCTTATAGGAAAGATACCTTGTATGCCAGGCTTTTTCTAGGCCCTTCCCGTGTAAGAGCTTGTATTCTCTTTGTATTTACCTTGTTTATTTATTCAAAAAACATTGCCAGCGTTTTCTCTGATTCGGCCACTGTCCTAGGCACTGCAGCTACAGGTACAATGTATATGATGTCCCTGCCATCACAGTATTCACATTCATGTGGACCAGACATATTTTAAGCAAGTAAACACATTTTAAAGTACTATTAAGAAAACAAAGCAGGATTGGAAGACAGGTTTTTCTTTCTTTCTTTTTTTTACATAATGTAGTCAGGAATGTTTCTTCAAATGAGATGACACTTGAAGATGCTTAAATCATGAGAAGGGGCTAGGTATAAAAATATCCTGGTGAAAAGTATGCCGGGCTGAGAGGACAAGTGTGAATGCCCTGGGAAGAACACCACTCTCTCCGTTTGGGAAATTACAAAGAGAATAGTGAGTAAGACAACGATACAGGAGAGCAGGCGGGAACAAGGTCATGGAGGGCATGATAGATAATTCTATGTTGTTTGATAAAATATAAATTATATTTTCAAAGTATGCTCATGCTTGAGAGTAGAAAGTGGGCTTTATGGTATCAAGACAAAGCATGAAAATAAAGAAGCTCTTGTGTGACCAGACAAGAGGTGATGGAGGCCTTGATGTAAATGACAGGATTCCAGGTGTTTTCGGTAAGTAGAGCTCACCTTCTCCTATTTTGGATATGTGGGATGATGTGAAAAGTGACAGAAAAAAACAAAGATGACTCCTAGGTTTTTGGCCTGAGCAAAACAAAGCAGGATTGGAAGATGGCAGTATATTATAAATTGAAATAAAAACTGGACAAAGTAAAGGTTGATGGGGAGAGGAAAAAACAGAGTAGCCACGATATTGGGTAAATGATCTGTTTTAAGTTACCAAGAATGGTAACAGAGACAGTGAAAGGGAGAGACAGCAAAGCAGTGGCTCATATTTAAAGAATAGCACGTTATGAGCAAGTGATCAGTGACAATAGCAATAGGGAGGCCTAGTGGACAGCAGAGTCCAATTCTGCAAAGGTACTTTGCTGACCTGATTCGTTTTGATTCCAAATGGGAAAAAATAACCAATAAAATGTTTAGATTAAACCTGTAAAAAAGATCCTGGTAACTAAATAGACAGATTTTTTTGAAGTGCTCTAACCACAGACGGTGTAAGTCAAAGTACATATTACAGAACCTCCAATGTGCTGGCCTCCATAACGTTATTTCAAAGGGTCAGTGTTGCTCTGTATAGGTAATTTCAGATAGTAGGTGAAGTGTACTCCTCAAAACAAGATGAAGTTGATCAAGTGAAGAGAGATTGGCCCACATGATTTCTGTCTGAGGTTCCATTTAATTTTCAATACAATATGATCCTAAGGATAGCTTTTGGGGCTAATGAGAAATATTAGCTATGTAAAAGGTGGATGCTATTACAGGTTTTATGAAAATATCAATTTCTTCCAGACAAAATATGCTTTGAAACTCTTAATATCATTCATGCCAATTCAGTCCTTATTACACTGTATATATGTACTAGCTGTGGTTATTACACTTTAAACCAGGTATGTGGTATACTCAGGACAGTCCTGTTTATGCCTGTTTGCTTTAAATTGGGTTAACAATGCCCTCTTTGCTTTCAACATTGCCCTGCTTTAGAAGATAAAGTATATGGTCATGCCAATTAAAAATGACATGTTGTGGATCACCTTGACAATTAAGGCAAAGGAGAACACATTAAGCAAGGAAATGAAGGCATCTCAAATGCCAAAAGACATGACAGCACAGGGAAGTTAACATGCTTATTCTGAACATATACCTACTACCAAAATAGGAGAAAAAGCTGGAGCAGGTAAGGTTGTTGTCCCTTCTCAGAGATGAAGTGGATTTCCATCTGCCCCTTTTATCTACATGCTTGATTTGTGGCAGGCAGTGCCTATTAGCAGTCTAGGCATGGGCATGAACAGGAGACGGATCTGGTTGAAATCCAAGCTTTGACACTTCAGACTATGTGACATTGGATAAGTTACTTAACTTCTCTAAGCCTCACTTTCTCATCTGCAAGTTGGAAAGAATAGGTTCTTTCTCATAATGATGCCCATTGTTAGAATTCCATAAATGAGAGATGATACCAGTGTAATAATCATCATCGCCATCATCATTACTGTCATCATCATGATTACCATCTATTCTCCCCAAGACCCCTAGACAATGTTTTATCAGTTATCCTCTATTCTTTCTAATAGTTCATTTTTACTGCATTTTTCCATGACCATTTATCTCCCCTATATCCTCTTCCATCTCCACCCACCCCACTACCTCCTGCAATTACCACACTGATGTCCATGTCTGTGAGTTCTTTTACTCTTTTGCTCAATCCTTCTACCCCGGTCAACCTTCTCTCTATTTGTAAGTCTGCCTCTCTTTTGCTTGTTAGTTTAGTTTGTTCAGTAGATTCCACATAAGTGAAATCATATGGCATTTGTCTTTCTCTGACTGGCTTATTCCATTTAGCATAATGTTCTCCAGGTCCATCCACAGTTTCAAGGGATAAAATTTTCTAAGTGAACTATTTTCCCTTCATATTTCATTCTTTAATTACTTCTAATCTAAACAAAAAACAAGCAGAGTAAAACAATATAACCAAACACAACGGACTTCAGTCATCCTAGACCACCAAAAAACAACTTTAGAAGATAGTCAAGTCATCCTTTTTCTACAGTTTTCCACCCAATGCAATTTGGTTGCCACCCCTTCCACTACAGTGAAACAGTTCTCTAAAGAGTAACCAAGGACTTAAAAATTGTGAAGATGAGGTGCTCGTTCTCAGCTTAATCTTACTTGACGATGTACAATATTTGACACTATGGAGCACAGCCTTCCGTTTGAAATGCTGTTCGGTTCCATGGCATCACCAGATTAGCATCCTTTATTTTTGGTCCTTAGGTCTTGCTAAGTTGTGAGATATACACGTTCACTGGAATGTCTCATAAATTCCTGAACCCAGTGGAGTGGAAGCCAAGCTCACCTTCACAGGCAGCTCTTTCCCCATTACCTCCTGCCTGATCAATGTGGTTTGAGAAGCCCCCGAGTCATCCTGAATTCCTCTCTTCACATAACTTTCCACTATCAATTAAGTCCCACCAAGTTTTCCTCTTAATTTTTTTCAAATCCATCTTTGTCTATTTATTTTTACCATGACTACCATGTCAAAAAATCTTTATTTCTCACATATTATACCCAATGTTGTAATCTCCAACCCTGCCTCCAGCTTTGCTTCCACTTCTATGCATTCTCCATATTTTGACATGGTAATATATTTTAAATGAAAATTTAAAATACACATTACAGACTTAAAATCCTTCAACATTTCTCAAAACATGTATAAGCCAAATTTCAAAATTCTTGGCATGTTCTACAGGAAGAGCTGCCACTGCTCGTAGAGTTCTGTATAAATAAGAAAATGGCTGACTGTCCTCAAATTAAAAAGAAAGGATGTGCCTATGGCCTGATCAATCATATGCTCTGACTCTTAGAAGTCAACAGGATCCACTGCTGGGTGAATCTCTTTCTCAGCTAGTCCAGAGTCTGTCTGGGGAACTCTCCATGAGTACACACACACATATTTCCACAACATTTACCTGTTCCCCACAGCCTGGATGCCATTTGCATATGCCTCAGCAACCCTAATATTCCATGCTGCCCCTATGCCCTGTCCTGCAGATGAGGTGACCATGCCAGGTTTGGGGTGGAGACCCCCTAAGGTGACAGTTGGATGAAAGAAACCAGAATGAAGTTAGGAAAGGTCACAGCAGTGTGCACACATGTGTGCCAGTGTATGTCTCTGTGCATGCTTTTCTGAGCTTATGTATGGCTAGCCTTCTCTGCTTTATTATATATTCACTGTGTGAAAATGTCCTCTCAATACACCTTCATACAGCAAACAACCAACAGCCATCCAGAGTGGCTCTGAGGCTTGCCATGCCTGTGCTCTACATCTTTCCATCCATTTTTCATACCACCTGCTGCCTTGAAACGTGTACTTTAGTATTACTGAGCTGCTTGTAAATTAAGCTCTCACACCACAGTTTATCAGCCCACTGTCTTCACTCATGCCTCTATCTCACTTAGCATTTCCCTCGCTCCTCTCTTTTACATGCTTAGAGTCTTCTCGGTTTTGAGGATTGAACCCAGGAATCATCTGCTTTGCAAATTCTTATTTTAAACTCACACACATACATACACAGTCACATACACTTGACAGAGCAGGCCAGCCTTGCATTTTCCTCTCCTCCGTCCCATGATGCCGTGTTCCTATTTCCACATGATGTTTATTAATTTGAAGTTACATGTTTATGTATATGCTTCCCCAAACTAGTCTTCATGTTATTTGGATAGCATTTTCAGCTCCCAGATAAGGACAGAAATATTACCATTACCATAGCAGCCTACTTCATGCCTACTATATATTTTTTCCTCCAAAGGTAACAATTCTTTTGATATAATAAGTGATTAATTTTATCTGATTTTGATTTTCATGTACTGGAATCACATAGAATGTATTATTTTTTTTCTGGCTCCCTTCACTTGGCATTTTATTTGTAAGATTTAGTCAAGTTGTGTTCAATACTCTCATTGCCACATAGAATTCCGCTGTATGATTATACCACATTTTCTCCATTCTACTCTAGTTGAGTATTTTGTTACCAATCATTGGCTATTATAAATAGAACTAGCATAACTATTTTTGTACATGTCCTTTGCTAAATATATGACCTCTTCCCAGTGGGTATATTCCTCGGAGTTGAACTGCTGTATTAGAGAGCATGCATATAGTGAGCATTCGATGTTGCCAAACCACTCATTAGAGCAGTAGTACCAACGAACATGCCCAGCAGTAGTGTATGAGAATTACAGTCTCTCCATGTGCTCACTAACCCTTATTATTGTAAGTTAATCTTTTAAAATAGACTTTATTTTTTGGTTATGTTCACAGCAAAATTGAGCAAGAAGTGCAGAGTTCCTGAATACCTCTTATCCCACATTAGAGTTTACTCTGTGTTGTATCAATACATTCTAAGGATTTTTAAAAAATAGATTTTATACTTAGGGCAGTTTTGGGTTATTTGCAAAATTGAATAGAAGGTGCACTACTGTGCACTACTTATTCCATTTATACACATTTTTCCATTTACCACTTCTCCCCAATAAACAGCATCCCTCACTATCAAAATCCTGTGCCAAACACATGTAAGAAAACAATTAACAGAGTGAAAAGGCAATCTACAGAATGAAAGAAAATATTTGAAAACAAATATACGATAAGGCGTCATTGGTATTCAAAATATGTAAGGAAAATCTAAAACTCTGTAGCAAAAAACATCAAATAACCAAAGTAAAAATTGGGCAAAGGATCTGAATAGACATTTCTGTGAAGAAGACATACAAGTAGCCAACAGGTTTATGAAAACATGCTAACATTGTTAATCACGGTACAACCACTATGAAAAACAGTGTAGAGCTTCCTCAAAATATTAAAAATAGAACTATCATGTGATCCAGCATGATATTTACCATAAAGAATTAAAACCAGAATCTCAAAATGCTGTCTGCACTCCGATGTTCATTGCAGCATCATTCACAACAGCCCAGACGTGGCAACCACCCAAAGTCCTCTGATGAGTGAGTGGATGAAGAAAGTGTGGTATATACACACCAAATAGAATACTGCTCAGCCTTCAAAACGGAGGAAATCCTGCCATTTGTGACAATGTGGGTGAACCTTAGGGACATTGTGCTGAGTGACATAAGTCATTCACAAAAGGACGAACGCTGCCTAATCCCACTTAGGTGAGGTATCGAAAACAGTCCGATGGAAGCAGAGTGGAGTGGGGGCTGCCAGTGGCTGGGGTGGAGGGGAGGAAAAAGCGGGGAGGTGCTGCTCAATGGACACAGAGTTTCCGTTGTGCAGGATGAACAATTCTAGAGATTTGCTGTACAACATCCTGCCTATAGCCGATACTGCTTTGTATACTTAAACATTTGTTACGAGGGTAGGTCTTGTGTTAAAAGTTATCCACAGTCCAGTGGTACACTTGTTTTAATTGATGTTCTCATTTAATTTTTAATTACCCCATTCTGGTATGCATGTGTCTTACTCCTGTTTATCTGTTGAGCAACATTTCATGTTCTTATCAGTTGTCTGGATATTCGACTTTGTGACTTTGTGACATACACATTGAAATCGTTCACTGAAATTGTTCGATGGGTTATTGATTTTTCTTTGAATTAATTTGTAGAAATTATTTGTATAATCTGGATATGAGTCTTTTTGAATAGAAGCATTGAAAACATTTTCTCTTTTACATATTTTTCCTATAATTCAAAATATCTGGATTTTCTGTACAATGTTTCTCTTATCTGTGCTCTTTTTGTTTGTTTTATATGTCACCTGGTCCTGCTTTTCATCATGGCTAAAACTTCTGTACTGAATGCTGTCTGCTATTTATAAAAAAATTAAAGTGGCACTGGATGGTGTTAGCTCCTCTAGGGAAGTTTTAATTTTCTTCTCAGAAGCAGACAGAATATGAGCACATCAGTTTGATTCCATGGCGGCTGTTCTATTTGTTTCACTTTTTTTTTTTGTTTTGAGCATATAGCCCTTCTGAGATTTTCACTGAATGCCTAGGGTGTTTACCAAGGCTCTCATCCTCGGCAGGCCCTCTACTCCAATTTTTGTCTCTGCAACACCATTAGACTGCTAAATTCTCTACTTATGTATTTAACCACCTAGTGGTAGTTCGCTGCTTGGTTTCTCTATGTCTTACCCCAAGCATGTGCAATCTTGCAGTATGCAATCACTTGAAAAGAAACCGAATGCAGAAATTTGGGTTTATGTTTCACTTGTTCCCTTTTCTCCAGGATTTTGTCTTCTAGAGCCTTGACTATCTGGTGGTCCTGAACTCAATTTCCATCTCCCCTGGTTAGTGAAACAGCAGCAGTTTCTAGCACCTTATATTCTGGTCAGTCTGTACGCCCCATGCTACAAATCAGCCAAAACAGGGAATATATAAAGAAAATGTAAGACTACCCTCATTACCTGCAAGATGCCTTCATGTACAAATGACCTTTATGGTCTTTAACAAGATGAATTACACCTTCTGTTTGTACATATTAAAGACAGACCTTAAAAACATATAAAGGTCTTGATGTGTTTAAAATTGAAGGGCAATCAAACATAAGTGAAGTACTTCTACCTCACATGCCTACTCCTTAACTCAAGTCGCCTCGAATCTCCCCATCCTTTTAGACTCAAATTAACTGCCACTTCTTCCATGGGTTCTTTTCAGATCCCACCAGGCAGAGGTGAACAGTCTCCCCATGCACTCCTTACTCCACTTACAGACCAGGTTTGTAAGAAGGCTTGCCCTGAGCCTTGCACTTTAGAGGGCCTATTTTGGATGCTTTCTTGTCTCTGTTCCTCTCCAAGGGATGCATTCCTCCCGACTTCTAAATAATACTCTGAGTATCCTAGACTACAGACCTGCCTGCCCCCAAAGCCCTAAGACCATCCCAGGATTTCCATGCACCTTTGATCAGGATCCATTCCAGTTAAAGTGTAGAGACAGCCCTCAGAGTGTGTACAAACAGCCCCAAAATTCAGCCAATTGGTGAGAGCTCATAGGAAGGGTTAAGTACAGATTAAACGCAGGACACCCAGTTAAATTTGAATTAAAAATAAACAACAAAACATTGTATGGGACATACATTTGCTAAAAATATATTTTTGTATAGCTGAAATTCATATTTACTTGGGCCTTATGTAATTTTATTTGCTAAATCTGGCAACTCCCTTGGAAGGGATGTTAACAAAAATGGCTTTGTAGGACAAGGTGTCCATCATGGTGTCCAAGGCCCCTCACATGTTAGCACAGGGGCAGGAGCGGAAAAAGAATGAGAGTGGGCGTGGACCAGGGAACAGGAGCTGCAGAGTCAGGGACCTGGCAGAGGCTCTTCCTGAATATTCACAGTCTGGTGTGAAGCCCCAAGAAGTCAGAGAACTCTAACTTCGAATCTAGTCTGCCAGGTGGTTATGGAAATATGCCTGTCAAGACAAAAGACTAGAATATATTTTAATTAGCCTGATTTATGTATCTTAAGCACCCAGAGACTAGACATATAGGATGTGAGCCCACGTTTGCACTTCTGCCTAAACACTGGAAAGGCTGGAGGCAGGACGGTTGCCTCTGCTATAGGGCTTAACCCTTATGCATCTGTGTGTTAGTAATCTGCACATTCAGCTCAGTTTCCCTTCCTGAGTCACATAAAACCACCGAGAAGCTTCAGAGAACAAACACATGCTACTTTCTCTTTTTCAGTATTCCTTTTCTAGATGGGGATGCATTTTATAGATGAGGAAATTGAGGCCAGAAAAGTAAAGTAGCTGAGCCCGCCCCTCGAGTGTTAAAAGCCCGAATTCTCATTTGAGAGGGTAAAGCGGATCCCAGAGGAATTCCTTACTTCTGTGCCTTAGTGAGTTCATCTGTAAAATCAGAAAAATAAATAGTACCTCCTCATCAGTTATTTTAAAAGTTTAAGTTAATATATGTAAGGTAAAAAGAAAGTTAGTTGGAACAAATTTAGCGGAAGTTAAATTTTACTTACTTTAGCTATTATTTTTAGTGTCTGACTTCAGAGAGCAAGGGGAACTCCTGCAGTAGGACAGTCCTAACCTACCTCACAGCTCCTAGTGTCAAAAATGCTGACAATTCAAATCTGTTCTTGCTCTTTTTTAAGTCTCTCCCCGGGAAACCCTGGAATTTCTTATCTGTGACTCTTAAAATGACTGTTCTGTGTTCACTAACATCTCAGAACCATTTTTTTGGTTTCCACTTCTGGAGAGGGAACTGCCTGAAATCAAGTTAGAGGCACCAAATCTCCCAGCAAGAGGAAACAAGAAAGTCCTGACTGATGTAGTTCAGGGGTTGGGCATCTCCTGCAAACTGAAAGGTCACCTGTTTGAAAGGTAGCTGGTTCCATTCCTGGTCAGGGCACATCCCTGGGTTGTGGGCCAGGTCCCCAGTTGGGGGTGTGCAAGAGGCAACCCATAGATGATGTTTCACTGTCTCGTTCTCCCTACCTTCCCCTCTCTCTAAAAAAAAAAAATAAATAAAATCTTTTTAAAAAATAGAGAAGGCAAGGAAGTTTGCAAACTTTGCGTCTTAGTAATGTGGCTGAGGAATGTGACAAGGGAGCTTGAAAACAGAAAATATGCTCACTTTACAGAAAAACCACTTGCTACCCCAGGCTATGTTCTTGCTTGTAATAGCTGTACATTGATATCCTAATGGGCTTCTTTGTGCTTTGACTATAGCAGATTTCTAAATAGATAAAGCACTTATTTAAAGAGGCAAATGAAATTACTCTTTAATAGTTCTTCCAACAATGCTGATAAAAATCACGGGTGACTGAGTTCTGCCAGAGTCCAAGCCTCCCCGCTTTGCTGGTGTCTGAGGAAACTCAAGCTTTCTTCAGCAGCTAGTTCTCTGGCAGTCTGGAGGGATCTTTGACTCTGGCAACTGTCTGCCAAATTCCCTAAGGTGGCAACTATTTTGCAGATTCCAGTTATTCTGAGAACACCATCCCTGGGGACGTTTGCTTTTCTAAAGGCTGCTGCTGGCCCTGTGCCCAGCCACTACCACGCTGTATGTCGAGCACTGGAAATGGGGATAAAAGAGCATAAACGACTGTCTTTGCCCTCAAGGACCTTGTGGTCTAGTTGAAGACACGAAATATTTATTTATGCCCGAAAACAATTTCAACTCAAAGTATGAGGTTTGGTGTCAGAAAATAGCGTGGAAAGTAATAATTATGATAATAGCACATGTAACAAAGTCTAACATTTAAGGATTTATGATACACCAGCAACTATTCTAAGCATTTGCATGTATTATTTATTGCAAAGGAGGGTGATTTAGTTTTCTAAGGCTGCCATAACAAATTACCACAAACTAGGTGGCTTAAAACAAAGCTATTTGTTCTCTCACGGTTGTAGAAGGTGGATGTTTAAAATGAAGGAACTGGCAGGGCCCTGGTGCTTCTGAAGGTCCCAGGGGAGAATCCTTCTTTCTCTCCCCTGTCTTCCAGTGGCTTCTGCACTCCTCCGTGTCCCTTGACTTGTAGCTGCATCACTCCAATCTCTGCCTTTGTCGTCACATGGCTTCTTCCCTGTGTCTGTTTGTGGCCTCCCCTCTCCTTCTAAGGACAGCAGTCATTGAATTTAAGGCATACCCTGATCCAGCATGACTTCGTCTTAGCAAATTATGCCTGCAAGGAGCCTGTTTGCAAAAAGGGTCAGATTCTGTGGTTTTGGATAGACATGAACTACACAGGAGCCCCATACAACCCACTGGAGAAGGTTAGATTGAGCCTAATTAAAAGAAAAATTAATGCTTTATGGGCCCTGACAGATAAGTGGCTTTGGGCAGAAGAGAGTTTGAACATCTATCCAACAAGCACTTACTAAGCAAATAACTTGTGTCCGCCACATGCCAGCAGCCAATGAAGACTCATTTTTCAGTCTGTGTTAGTATCTGGAAGAAGTGGCTTCATAGAAATCAAAAAGAGTAAATCTACAGAAGCTTAAATAAGACTGATGTTCGTTTTTTCTCTCTTTTAAGTAAAAGAGGTCTAAGGGCCAGTTGTGCAGGGCAGGCTCCACAGCTCTGTTAGGGACCCACACAAACCACATACCTATGTCGCAGGACTGCCGTCCCTGGAGCTGCCTTCTGCATTCCATACTGTAAACCACCTCACAGTCCAGGATGGTTGAGGGGGCTCCAGCAATCACCTTTGTATTTCAGACCAGCAGCAGAAGGAGCAGCAGGTAGACAAGAGTCAATTTTCCTAGCTGAGTCAATCTTTTTAGAAGGTTTTTTTTTTCTCACAGCACTTCCTTTTACTTCTATGGTCATATGGCCATACATCAGTGCAAAGGAAGCTGGGCCTACTGCATTCTTGAAAAAAAAAAAGAGATTGTATTACTAAGAAGAAAGGGGAGAATAGATATTGGAACTTTGCTTTTCAGTCCTTATCTAAAGGAGCTCAAAGTCCATTTGAAGAACGTAACTTAATAGATGTATTAATCTTCCTTTGCTGCTCTGACAAAATGCCACAAACAGAGTGTCTAAAAACAACACAAATTTATTATTTTATAGTCGTAGAGAAGAGAAGTTCAAAATGGGTCTCACTGGACTCAAGTCAAGATGTCAGCAGAGCAGTGTCCCCTCTGAAGATTCTAGGGGAGAATCCACCTCATTCCCTTTCATCTTCTAAAAGTTGCCTACATTTATGGTCCCTTCTTCCACGTTTGCAGCCAGCAAGGTGGCATCTCACTGACCACTCTTCTGTAGTCACATCTCTGTTGGACTTTGAACTCAGTTGAGAAAGGTTCTCCTCTTTTAAGGACTCAAGTGATTAGCTTGTATCTGTCTGGATAATCCAGGATAATCTGCCCATTTCGAGATCCTTAATATAATTGCATCTGCACAGCCCCTTTTGTGATATAAGGTAATATATACCCAGGTCCCAGGAATTAGGACATGGATATCTTAGAGAACGGCCATTACTCAGCCCACCACAAGACATAATGAAAATGTCGTAAGATAGGTGAAACAATAAGGTGAGCACACATCAAGAGAAAAAACAAAACAGAGAAAGGAGTCTTCCTTCATCAATGAGCATGATTTGTTGGAGGAGAAATGCTTCATGTACTAGATAGAAGAATCACATAAGGATTGAGGAGAAATTAATATTTGAAGAAAAGGAAAAATGGAGATTATTAAATACCAGGCCTGCCATTGAAGATTAACTTGCACACAATGGTAAAGTATGGGTGATTCTTGATTGAAGGAGTGATTTGATAAAAGTGATGACTTAGAAAAATAAGTCTGATAAAGTGAGTAGGAAAAGGATTAAGAGGCTACTAAAGGATTTATGTTTAAATGAGAGGTTTTCAATTAGGCTAGAGATGGAAAAAAGGGAAGGATTTTTGAAAAAGAAATGCAAAAAGTTTTTATGTGACAGAAAGACTGGCAGAAGGAAATAGTTCACAAGGTAGGGGAAGCAACTTGGTGTGTCAAGTAAATGTTTTCTTTTACTAAAATTATCCATCATCTACTCACCGTTACCCTAAAAGACTGTCAGCTTATACTTACTTTAAAAAAAAAAAACTTTTTTGTATCTAAGTAATAAACAATAGTTAAAATACCTCGAATTGCTGGTGAGTTATTTGGGTTTGTCTCAAATATTGCACCATTACTTTTTATTTCCTCTCGATTATTCTCCAATCAACACAAAACATACAGGTGTAGGTTTACAGTTATGAGTATGCGAAACACAGAGTTCCTTCTGGCATTACTATTCATTAATTATTGTACTATATCTTTCTATGACAGCTGTAAACCTACTTTTTCCCACCCCTGTATAGAGCAAGGCCCTGTCATAGCCCAGCAGACATCGCCCAGGAACATGCAGAAACCCTCATGACGGGGAACAAAGTTTTAACACCCCACAACATGCCTCTGGATATTGATTTTAAGCTCCTCATTTTTAAGAAACAAAGGAGTCAGAAAGAACCTTTGACCCTCCCCCCTCATCTGTCTAAAGGAATTCTTATACAAAAACCTGATGACACGCAGGGAGCGTCCCCTTAGCATCAGAACACAAACCAAATGCGGCCGACTGGGAGAAGTCCAGCAGAGCCTGTTTGTTGGGTTCCCCTGTGTGTCCCACAGTTTCCTGTGGCCCAGCAACAATTTGTTTATCACACGTTTGCTCTTTCTCATGTACCTGTAAATTGCCTACTTTTCTTTCCAAATCCCAGGTCTCTGCCCTCCTTCAGCTTTGTTCAAAATGGTGTATAAACCTCAACTGCCCAATGTGTCTTCAGGTCTCGTATCTTAGGGCATCTCCGTGTGATGGCTGCAATGAATTTTGAACATTTTCTCCTGTTAGTGTTTCATTTTTTTTTAAGTTGATTATTAGCCCAGCCAGAATAATTAAGATGGGAGAAAATTAATTTTTGTGCCTCCACAATCATGAGGTACACATGGGAAAAATCTCAAGTAAAACAGGAAATAATTGCAGGTCTGGCTATAAGATAAAAAAATACATGGGTGGAATAATGGACTAATCTACCATTGTTAAAATAGTTTATCTTATTGGTTACAGTATATGCTTTAAAATTCAACTACAGGGAGCATTTGTGTGGAGGATTCTTTATTTGATAAGCCCTTGAGAAAAATTATGTGTATTAAATTGCACTTCGTGAGATCTATAAATTATTTGCTATGCTTTAAAAAAACAATTTTGGTACAATCAAATTTCAGTCATTTTGAAGTTACTATTTCCAGGATTATCTTTAAAACATACTGGCAAGGATTTGTCAGATTCTCAAGACTGGGTAGGCTTCCAGGAACAATAGCAATGTTTAAGGATATTGCAGGAAGGACCAAGAGGCTGAGGTGTCTTAACCCCCACCTCAAAGGAGAGGGTGCAAAGCCTGGAAGAGTAAAAATGGAGTCACCGAAGCACTCAGGCATGGTGGGAAGCACATATGAAACATCTACCAAGGGCTTCAAAAATATCTGAGCAGGAATTTGAATGGAATTAAGATCCATTTACTTCGTTAGAGTAGTCCACAAGCCAGAGGAAGTTGAGCTATCACCTTTAATGTGAAGTCATTTTGAGGCAGCCTAGCCAGAGAGAGGTATTGGTCCCTTCTCCTTTACCCTCCCAACGAAACCGAGTTTGCAAGAGGAAACAAGCTTACAGAGGAAAACTGCAGAGACAAACAAGGTCCAGTTCTATCCTGCTAGGCCGGGCACCCTGACCAAAATGACCTGTAGCCAATTACGATGCTATTATGATATCATTAGCATTGCAAATAGACCAGTACCTATAATGTACAGGCACCACAACAGTTCCAGAAAGGACCAAATAAGGATGAAAACTCTTCCTCCCCTTGGGAAGGTGGTGCCTTGTCTGCTCCGAATCCACTCTGTCCAGATCTACGCCTTCATGAGTCCTTCCTCACTAAGCCCAGCACCCGAGACTCTTCCAGACGACTGACTTCTTCAGTCTGCCTGCACTTCCTATCTGAGTGTGTACTTTCCCTTTAATAAAGTCTTTGTTCTTTGCTGACTCTTTCTTTCCTGTGTGGAGACAAGAACCTGGACACTGTCACTGGGCTGAGGCCTCCCTTGGCCTTGCTGTGAGCATTGGACATCATCTTCTGTTCTTAGGCTGATCCATTATGAGCAAATTGAATATTTGCATTCACACACAAACAATAAATGGCAACAAAATAGTTTAAGCCTTGAAAGAATGGTATCTATGGTCTTTTCAATGTGCCAGCCAAGCTCTTCTTAGCCACCCGCCAAATAAGCTGAGCTTCTTACGGATTTTAAAGAGCTCTAGGGTCGGCTATCTCTGCTCTGAATATCATCTACTCTATTAGAAGCATTAACTTGGGCATGTTCTTAGCTCCCTAAGCCTCAGTGTCCTTATTTTTGAAATGACTCTAATAAGAATGTGTTCCTCATAATTTTTTTGTGACAATTGACAAAGACAGTCCATGTTAAAGCACTTGTAGAGACCTGAAAGAGTAGGATCAAAATTATGTCATGAAAATGTAAGGCAAAGTTTCCCAGGGAAGACGAGGACCCCTCCCCGACAGAGAGAGAGACAGACCGACAGAGGGAGAAATGCAAAAATACAAAAAAAAAATCTATTTTTTAATTGCCATATTATTTTATTGTACTCAAATGTTCCCATGCCCAGGCAGCAGCCCTCAGCACTCTACCAGTTTGCCGGCAAGCTGACAGCTGGGAGGCTGCAGACCTGAAGCTCCATGAAAAATGTTTCTGCTGTCAGTATAAATGAATATTTACCAGCTGATGTCTGTTGCAGCCTTTTGGCAGGGAGCATACAGGGGTAAATATTAGTTTTACCTTCTCAAACTAGAGGCTCTAATTATAACGAGGAGTCCACATACCTTAAACGAGTGGATTAATTAATTATAAAGCCTCATTAAAAGTCATGCTACCCATTAGCTTAAATAGCTATCATATGAATGCTTGATTTATTACAGCTGAGAAATTCTAACAGGACTTCTCTTTCTTCTTTTTTTTTAAGTTACAGTGAAGTGACTAATTACCAGCTGAGGACCGATTATTCATTTTGGCTCTTATGCATTAGATGATTTGCCACTGGTCAAGAAGAGGAGAGTGAGCATTTTATTCTTAAGATTGGTGTCACACTGGATTCAATGCTCTCAGTATGGGACTCACAGAATCCCATTATAATAAATCATGTTCACTTTTAATGAATCACTAGCAAACTAGGTACTTTATGATCAATGAGCTATTCCAAAAAGTAAGGCCAAGGTCCTTTATATCTTTGGTCAAGTAAAGAAATACTTTTGTTTGCAAGACTCAAAAGTCATGCTATAAAGGGACCGGAGAGTCCAATGAACTGACAAGTAGTAGAATTTACTACACAGAGGAATGAACTGAGAGCTGGCAATAAACCCAAATCATTGCACAATATTGTTCTTGCCTTTGAGTAGGGAACTATCAAAGACTTGCCTAATTTGGGGGGAAGTCCACTGTGATCTTGTATGTTTTAGATCTTATCTCTGTTTTAGATAAGTAGATTGTGATAGACTATTGAAGCAGTATCTTAGCTGGAAATAGAATGAGGAATTACCATCCCCACCCGCCCAGGAAGAATCTTGGAGGTAGACCATTGAGGTGCCTTTCCTGATTCAGAGAAAGTGGAATTATCAAAAAAAAAAGAAGCAAAAAACCTATGATCCTTCCTGCCCCTCCAACATCCAGCCATACCTTTTTTACCCTAATACTCCTTTTGGTTAGTTGACCATATATCCCTGTAATTGAGAAATTATCCTTGTTTATACCAGTTGTTCCTGTATGAAATTAATCATGCCATTTCTATTCTTAAATGTATATTAGTTTGAATAATAAGTTAAATGATGACCCTACTTTTATGGGGCATCACTGTTTATGGTTTCAATGGAAAGGAAACTCCCAGTCCCGGTGCCCACTTGCCTCTTGATGCCTCCTATTGTGACCGTGTTAAGACAGAGGTTGGCAAGAATTACAAGCACCGTTGGTCAGACACTCAATCCCAGAAGTCTGAATCTTGAGCGAGGGCCACAAAGTTGGAAGATTAGTCTGAATCTTGAGTGAGGGCCACAAAGTTGGAAGATTCCATTGAATGGATTCATCACAGTCAGAGTCGAAGGGCATGAGATCATAGTGATGCTGCGCTGTGCCCTTAGCAGTAGTTCTGATTCACTGTGCTACTGCCTGCTGTATGTATCTGATCAATCAGTACTGGGGACCCCAGTTCCTACTCAAATAATCCTTTTTTGTTTTAAAATAATTTCTGTTGCTTACAGAAGAGAATCGACAGCCTCAGTGTGCTAGAGGAAACCATTAAAGCAGTACCTAAGGGCAGGTAGCCAAGCAAGCAGAGAATCTGTGCAATGACTGTTCTCACAGATCTGACATTCTACTGCACGGGAACAGAGAACACACAAAAGCGGCAATCTGTATATCATATTAAAGGAGATCAGAGCTTTGAAATACAGAAAGAGAGAGAGGCCAGAGAAAGAAGAGGGGAGAGTGTGGAGGGGGAAAGAGGGACAGAGAGAGAGAGAGAGAGAGAGAGAGAGAGAGAGAGAGAGAGAGAGAGAGAGAGAGAGAGATGCGAAATAAGGAAGACTGGAAGGCAGAGTGAGTATAGTATAACATTATACTTGGGTGGTTTATGTAGCCTTCATTTGGTAAAACTGCATCTTTGTTTAAGTGTGACTATGAAATGGCAGTTCCCTCAAAGTTATGAAATACAAGCAAATATTTAAATATCACCATATACACTTTATCTGTAGGTCCAATACTTTATTGGTATTTTAAAAATATTTCAAGTCTGTTAACATCAACTACCCTGATCATTTAAAAATGGCATTAATTTACTCAATAAATGAATATTTGTGAAAGCGTGAAATACCTGTTATGGACTGAATGTTTATGTCCCAACTTGCTAAAATTCCAATCCCCCATGTGGTAGTATTAGGAGGTAGGGCCTTTGGAGGGTTATTAGGTTATGAGGGTAGAGCCCTCAGGAATGGGATCAAGCCCTTATAAGAGGGGCTCCAGGGAGCTCTGTGCTATGAGAGGACACAAGAAAAGTCTTATGCAACCTGGAAGACAGTTCTTACCAGAACCCCACTGTGCCGGCACTCTGATCTTATAGTCCCAGGTTCCAGAGCTGTGAAAATTAAATTTCTGTTGTTTATAAGTCACCCAGTCTATGGTATGCTTTTATTGCAGCCCAAACTGACTGAGAACATACTTAAACTGAAACAACACCTCATATTTCATTCTCTATTAAAAATCATTTGTTGCAATTATATATTGATGGTGTCAGGTGGACAGGGGATTGTGAATTATATAGGGGTCCTCTAAAGAAAATCACTTTTACTTTAAAACTTAACTTTCTGAAAAGTTGTGTTTATAGACTTAAGAATAATTAACATATAATAACACGAACAGATGTTTGAATTTTTGATGTATGTAGGTAATGTATATGACTAAAACCACTGCCATAATCAAGATAATCAGCTTATCTATAATCCCCCAAAGTTTCCAAGTATCCTTTTGTCGTCTAGTCCTCTCTCCAACTCTCCCCATTCCCAGGAAATCACTGATCTGCTTCCTGTCTCTATAGATTTGTTTGTATATTCTGGAATTTTATTCAATGAAATCATATATTTAAATAATCATACACGGTAGAAGAGAGAGAGGGCCTGGGGTTCTTCTTTTCTTGGGGTTGAGGGTGGAGGCCTAGGGTTTTGAAGGCCCACTCTTTATTGGTGAATTTCAACCATAAAAATAGACATTTAAAGTGCAGGGAGACAACAAACAAACAAACAAGCAAAATATAACCAAAGACACTGAAATAGAGAACAGGCCGACAGTGTCCAGAGGGGAGAGGGGAGGGAATTTCAGGAGAAAAGGGGAAGAGTTTACAGGAACAAGTATGAAAAATACATGGACAAAAACTAGGAGGGTGGTGGAAATGGGAGGAAGGGGCAGGGCTGGATGGGTGGGCTAGGATGGGAGTAAAAGACAGAAAACTGTACTTGAACAGCAATTAAAATTAAAAAGTTATAAATAAAAAAGTAAAATATTTTGTTAATGTGTTAAAATATTGATTACATGTTGACATAATAATATTTGTGACATACTGGGTTAATAAAATATTATTAACATTAAAAAAAGTACAGGGACAGACAAAAAGTAACAAGCAGCTCAAGTGGTCAAGTATCAAAATCTATGCATTTGAGAAAAACCATGGAGTTGAACATCCTAAAGACTGAACTTCAATGTATGCAAACTAAAACTGCAACAAAAGAAAACCAGAATGAAAATAGAATCTCATCCAACTGTATAGCTGATACATTTACATTTTATTGCATGTAGACTTCACTTCCCCAAACACTGAGGCATCCTGAAACCTTCATGGCTCATTTGGCTGATTTTTTAACACACCTGTTTTGTCATCAGGGTTTGTCAAATGAAATGAAACTAAGAGCATCAGCACAAAACACACACTCCTGTTTCCTATTTTTCTGGGCAGTAAGCCCTGTTTCATGTGCTCTTGGTCTATTTCGTGTACAACACTGTGAATATAACACCGTGAATATCACACCATCTGGGCATGGTGCCCTTGTGTATTAAAACTCAGTATTTGTGACTAAACAGGACACCCCAGTTAGAACTCAAGTTCACACTGTCACAGACAATCAAGTGAGGGCCTGTCTCAGCTAAAACTGAGCTGGAAAGGGCTGGGCATGTATTCCACTAGAAAAAATAAATAGAAAAGTAAATGGAATCAAACATGCACATGAGGTCTTTCCAGAAAGTATCCAGCTATGTAATATGAAAAATAAAGACATTCATTAAAGAAGATACAAGAAACATTGTTCATTGGAAAAGGATGCCTCAGTTCCCTTCAAAGTAGGGACCTCACGCAGTTCTTCCAATCACTATCAAATACCCTGTTGTATTTTCCTGAATCTCATCAATGGTTCGAAATCTCTTCCCTTTTAAAGATAATTTTAGTTTTAGGAAAAGCCAGAAGTCACAAGGCACCAAACCTGGGCTGTAGGGCAGCTGAGTCACCTGGGTGATTTGTTGTTTCTCTAAAAAAATATGCAAAAGATGTGATGTATAAGTGGGTGTGTTGTCGTGATGAAGCTCCAGTCAACAGTTGCCCATAGCTTCAGCCTTCTGAATCATCTGAATACTTTCTGTGGAGGAATGTCCTAGTTTAATGCAAAATTTGATGCAGATTCATTGCTCTACTCCCTTAGTCATTTTGAATTTGATGGCCACACAGTACACATGTTCACTCAACAGCATCTACCACCCCCACTGACTAGTACAGTGAAGTCATCATTGTTCATGCATGCACATTCCAGTCCACTCTCCTTGGCTGCCAGGTTACATTGATGTAATGCAAACTGTTCTTGTTATATTAACAATGGCTAAATTTTTTCCAGACAGGCTTTGTACTCTCACTTTGTAAATACCTTTCTGGTCTCTGTTTTTATGAGTTTGGCTTTTTAGATTCCACATTTCAGTGGTATCCTAAAGAATTTGTCCTTCTTTGCCTGATTTATTTCACCTAGCATAATGCCCTCGAGTTTCATGAATACTATCATAAATGGCAATATTTCCTGCTTCCAGTCTCCTTAATATCAGCCTTTCTAGTGGGTTTCTAATGATATCTCATTGTAGGTCTAATTTCCATTTTTTCATGTGCCTATTTATCTTTAGTACATATTCTTTATGAAGTGTTTGTTCAAATCTTTTTTTAAAAATAAGCTTGTTTTCTTTCTATCATTGAGTTTATGGGTGTTTTACATATTCTAAGCACAAGTTCTTTTACTGATATGTTTTGCAAATATTTTATACCATTCTGCAGTTTCCATTCCCTTTTTAATTTTTAGAAAAAGAGAGGAAGGAATGGGGAGAAGGCGGGGGAGAGGGGGAGGGAGGGAGGGAGAGAGGGAGAGAGGGGGAGAGGGAGAGAGAGAAACTTTGATCTGTTGTTCCTCCACTTATGCATTCAATGGTTGATTCTTATATATGTCCTGACTGGAAATTGAACCTGCAATCTTGTGGCTTCGGGTTAACACTCCAGCCAACTGAGCTATCTAGCTAGGGCCTCATCCCCTTTTTATTAACAAGTATCTTTTGAAGAGCAAAAGTTTTTAATTCCGATGAAGTAAAAATTAAGAGCATCTTTCATGCTCTTTGTATTTATCTAAGGAATCTTGACCTAATACACCAAAAAGCCATCACCATAACCAAGTTCAGCTAGGTTTTCTCCTGTGTTCTCTTCTAGGAGTTTTATAGTTTTGTGTTTTGATCTATAACCCATTTTGAGTTTATTTTTGGGAAAGGTATAAGATCTATGCCTACGTTTTTTGCATGTAGCTGTCCAATTGTTCCAGCACTGTTTGATGCGAAAACTATCTTTGCTCCATTGCATTGCCATTTCTCTTTTGTCAACGATCAATTTGCTATGCATATGGGTCTATTTCTAAACTCTTCATTCTGTTCCACTCACCTCTTTGTCTATTCTTTCACCAGTGCTACACTGTCTTGACTAATCAAATGACTTTGGCGAGAGTTCTAAGAAAATTAAATGGCAAAAGAATAGCATTTTCAACACATGGTGCTAATGAAAACTGAACAGCCACATGCGAAAAGTATGACTTTGTATCCATAATTCTCACCATATACAAAAATTAACTCAAATGCATAGAGATCTAAATGCAAACATTATGAAAGTTTTAGAAGGAAATCTAGGTGCAAATCTTCTTGAGCTTGGATTAAGCAGCTATTTCTTTTATCAAACACCAAAGGCACAAGCAACACAGGAAAAAATATAGCCTAAAGATCAGAGAAAACATTTGCAAGTCATATATCTAACAGGGGCATCCTATCTAGATTATATAAATTATACTACCAACCTATGTCTTGACTGATTTGTGAAAGACAAAGAAAATGTAATTTTCCCCCAAGCCTCGAAAATTGTAAATTATCTTTGAATAGGCTCTGCAGTTCATTCAATTATAGACATGTCAACGTTTTAGAATAAACATTCATATTGCTGACCACTCGTGAGTGTAAGATTTGCCTGGGGTACTTGTTAGATTTCGAGTTCCCAGATCACTGTTCTAGAGGTTCTGATTCTTCCAGATGAAGAGACACCCAAGTGTCTGCAATTTTAATGCGCACCCAAGTAATGTATTATTTTTTCACCTTTGAAAATATTTACTTAGAGTTACTAAAAGTGGTCACGTGTTTTAACTCAAAAATCAACCAAAAAGAAATGCTATTTTAATAAATATAATATTATTTAACATTGAAATATTGATGACTGTAAATTACATTAGGTGTTATATTATCAAACACACAATTAAGATGGTTTTTCAGCTATTATTAACTAATTGAACAGAATTAAAAACAATCAAAGGTTCTTAGAGTTCGGCAAATTCTTTGACATCCTATATTCCATCTTGTGTACCATAGAAGGCTTTGCCTGGCTTTCAACACCTAGAAATTTAAAGCCCTGATTAAGAAGACTCTGATTGGTTGTAGAATCCACTGCAAAATGGGATCCCCATAAAAGCCAGAGGAATGTGTAGCTCAGGCAAAGTCAGCATCTCCATACTAATCAAGCTCAAAAGTTCTATTGTTTTCTAACATTTCACTGCAAAAAATCCCCTGTATTTATTGGAGTAAGTTCAGCCATTGGTTGCACAGATTGGGTCCTTTTCTCTGGTGTGAAAATGTAATTGATCTTTATACACATTACAGTCTGGCTTTTTACAAGTGGGTGTTGAAAATAGAAAAGAAATTTCAGAATAAAGAGGAAATGTCAAAGCAATAATGAAAATAGCTTTGATCCATGATGAGAAGAAAGACATTTTATCCAGCCTGACACAGAGAGGGCAGTGGAGACGGAGGCCTTCAGCTCTAGAGACTGGGCTTGGTTTATTCACCATGGCTTCTCAACCACCTCCATTAGCTTCTGTTGTTTGTTCTATTTTTCATTTGTTTTATTTGATCCTTTTCTTTCTTTCTTTTTTTTGCATTTCCTTGGCTTGAGTAATTTTATGATTCTATATTATCTCCTTTACTGGCTTATTCACTATTCACTGTACTTTTATTCACTTTTTAATTGTTTGCTATTTGACTTCCATTTTCCATTTATCAGATCTATTTTAAATAGTATTTATATATCTTTATTTATACCTTATAAACCTAAAATATATCTACTACCATTTACCCTGGTCTGGTCTGTGTGCCAGTGTTTTCATAATTTAACTTATATATACATTATAAATCTTTCAGTATAGTATTTTATTTTAAACAGTTACAGGAAATTTTTTAAAATAACAAGTGGTTTTATGCATGTATTGGTATACATCATTTCTATTACTCTAATTCTTTGTGCAGGTATGTATTTTAATCTGATATGCATCATGCACTTATAATACTTATGGTTATGGTCTGATGGTAGTGAATTTCTAGTCTTATATATCTGAAAAATATCTTTATGATCCAAGAATTTCACTCTAGGTATTTACTCAACTTACGTGCCAGTTTATGCCTATACAACAACATGCACATGAATGTTTATAGTAGCTCTACTTATAATAATCAAAAACTGAAAACCAAGGTGAATGGATAGACAAACTATAGTCAATTCATAAAATTGAATAGTATTCAGCAATAAAAAATGAACTACCAGCCACAAAAAGATATGAATAAACCTTAAGTGCATACTGCTAGTTAAGCAGCCAATATGAAAAGGCTACATATTGTGATTCCAATTACATGACATTTGGGAAAAGACAATACTGCTATGAAGAGTGTAAATGCATCAGTGGTTGTTAGGAGTTCAAAGGGAGGGTTGAACAGGTGAAGCACAGAGAATTTTTTAGGACAGTAACTATTCTGTATAATATTATAATGTTGGAAACATGGATGGCATTGTATATTTGTCAAAGCCCATAGAAATTTATAGCACAGAGAGAAACCTCAATAAGTACAAATTAAAAAAAAATCATTTAGCAGGTTAGGGGATTCCAAGGTGAAATGAAAAATGTGATAAATGAGTCTAATTTTATCACAGATATATGAAACAATGACGGTGAATGGGGAAGGAGAAAAAAATGGGCTGGCTAAGAAGGCATGGGGTGGATAAATGGTAATGGAATATAAAATAAATAAAAAATTTAAAAATGAGTGGAGACTGTAAGATTAAAGGCAAAATGGACTACAATAAGCAATGTACTTTACTTGATGCAGGTGTTTCTCATGGCTGTATGGATTAACAATTATGAAAGCACTATACACACACACTGGAACTGAATAGTTAGGTAAATAGGTGATTGATGGTGGGAGCCAGATTTCTTGCTTTAGAGTGGGAGGTTACAAATGAAAGAAGAAAGCTATAATAATCCACGTGGTGGTAGAATAAAGTTGGAATGGTCAGAATGAATTCATCGATAGCTTAATATAGATACAGTTGTTACATACAGAAATATTAACTTGTATGTGAATACACGGTTTAATATACACACACGTTTCCTTGTTTTGTCAGCTGAGAGGACCTACAAGTGATGACATCCCAATAGCAAAAGTACACCTTGTGCTCTAGTGCTTGTGCTCAGACGCTGGCTTCTAACCTCATTAACTAATAAAAGGAAAGTGTCCTGTTGTTGAAACAGTCAATTCTAGAACTGGGGCAGGAAATACACAATATTAGCTTGGAGCATCTTGTGATGTTATGATACTAGAAAGGAAGGAAGCACTCAAAACACAAAACTCCTTAATAATAAGGCCATGTCAAAGTGACAGAGGACCCTACTAAGTTAAATCATTAAAAAAAGTATTACATTATAACTCAAAGTATAAAATAAATACCATGGGCATGTGTTGATATAAATAAATGGTTGAATATGTAAGTATTTTATAAAGGAATATGACTCGGTATAAAATAATTCCAAATAATTATCCCATGCAGAACTCCAAATAATTTATGTTAATGCTATGTCCTCAAAGAAATGAAACACAGTGAAATTGCCTTCAAAGAATTCAGTACAGAAAGGGGAAAGCAAGCAACTTTATAGTGAAAAACATGATGTCAGCCAGGTGGTCAAGGTTAAACTTCAACAGTGATAAGTTATATTATTGGTTTATATCCTTTTTATGCTGTGATGAATATGGCATTTCATCTCTGATATTCCTCCCAAGATCACAGATCATCAGTGTCTTTGTTTGTTTGGGCTGTTACAACAAAATACCATAAACTTGATAAAAGTAGAAATTTATTTCTCATAGTTCTGAAGGCTGGCCAGACCAAGATCATGGCATTAGAAGATTTGGTGTCTCTTGAGAGCCCACTTTCTGGTTCATTAAATGGATATATTTTAATAGTGTCTGCACATGGTGGAATGAGTGAAGGAGCTCCCTTGGTCTGTTTTATAAGAGCCCTAATCCCGCTCATGGAAAGTCTGCCCTCAGGACATAAACACCTCCCTAAGAGCCTGCCTCCAAAATCATCACATGGAAATATTATTTCAGTATATGAGTTTGGGGAGGACACAAACATCCAGTCTATTGTAACCAGTCTAATCATGAAAAAAAAAAACCCATCAAATAAATCCCACTTGATAGACATTTTGTAAAATTTTACAATTCTTCCTCAATGCTGTCAAGGTCATCAAACACAAAGAGTCTGAGAAATTGTTACAGCCAGAAGAATATTAGGTAAACACTAAGAAAATCTGAATACAATGTGGATTTTTAAAATAATATCATCAGTTCATTAATATGGTGCAAATGTACCATATAAAAATAGAAATAAGAGAAAATGAATGTGGGAATTCTTTACACTATGATTACATTTTTACTGAAATCTAAAACTGTTATAAAATTTTAAAATTCATTTTAAAAAGATCTTATCACTCCTTTGTTTTTCAAAGATATTTTCTTGGGTATAAAATTCTAGATTGACAATATTTTTCTTTCAACTTTAAAGATGTCAACCTACAGACTTTTCTGGCATGCATTATATCTGAGAAATCTATGGTCATTCATCTATGTTTATATATGTCTTATTTATTTTTCTCTAGTTGCTTATCACTTGTTTTTAGCAATTTGATTATGATGTGCATTGGTGTAGTCATGTGAGACATTCTCTGAGTGAAATAGTAGGTATTCATATTTGAATATTAACATACAGATTTCTTAAAACTATCAATTTAAGCCCATAAAACAGAGCATGAAATTAATTAATATGAGAATAAAAGAGCCAAATATATTTTCATGTTCACTAGGGTCAACACTTAAAAGACTACCATTCTTAGATTAGAAGTTAAATACTACATGATCTCTTTATTCTACAAAATAAAAAAACTCAAACTGATGACCAAGGATGACTAAATAATGTTTTGAACCTCACAGAAATTTAATGGAATGGAAACTGAGCCTATTTTCCTGTTGATTACTCCAGTACCTGTAGACCAGAATCTACTTCTCCAGCCAGGTTGCTGAATGTGGGTAGCAGGCACAACTTGAGTTTTTCTTACCCAGCCTTTCTTCTATGCAATCAGTCTCACACCTACAAAGATTTAGGAAATCAAAGACTTGGAGCCTTTGAGTTCTCTTGATGAAGATACATTGGCCCTCAGCCTTCTACTGTTTCCTCTCTGGCTTGATCCTGGTCATGGTATGAACCGCCATTGGATTAGTGCCTTATCTTTGGACTCTGGCCCATTCTGTGCTGCCAGGCTGTATTTGGACTTTCTCTTAACCAGGGTCTTCATTTCTGTTTTCAATCTTGACTCTGCATTAGACACAAATGACCTTCACCACTTATGCCTCAGGTTCATTTCTTATAAGCAATGTGCAGTTCAGGCCATAAAACCTGAACTTTTGGGAAGACTGCTGGGAAGTTTGCCACAAAATACTCTTTCTGTGAGAAACAGCTCTTAAAAACTACTGCTATTGGGATGCCAGGGGATAAGCTGCAATATTCCTTTTAGCTAATAATCAATTTTCATGAAATTACCGCTATTTCTTATAAAAAAGAGGCCTTTTAGAGTTTATCTGATATTTATCCAAAGGAATTTATTTAATAATAAATGTTTCTTTGAGCTCCTCTACACATATTGCCATTGAAAACTATCTTACATCTGTTTAGGCACACAGAATAAAAGTCAATAAAAGTCAATGAAATAATTTTTAAAAAGTAGGTCAAGAAATGAGGAACTCAATAGTAAACCAAAGAACGTAGGTCTTCTTAGGTAGTAAATGACATATACATTAATAGTCAAAGCCATTCTGTATAGGGGGACACCTAAAGCAGAAATATCTGTGCCTTTACCATATTCAAAGAAATAGCAGCATGACCCAGATCTGCCCATGAGGTTTGCATAGATGCAGAACATTGGAAACTCTCAGTAGACCTAATGCTAAGAACTATTAATATGTTGAGAGGTTAAATGCTAGCAGATCTCTGGAGGCAGGTATCAAAGATCTTCATAGAGGGGAAAAAGTCAAAATCAGGTCTACATAAAATATTATCTAGATATAATTTATTCACAATCACATTAATATAAATAGATACATTTCCTATGCTGTGCTAAATTGTTGTAATTAATCTCAAAGTAATCTTTGGGAGTTATGAATGCTTACCCTGCATAAAACAGAGGATTTTGTTTGTATAGGACAAAGGAGTGGTTAAAAATGGAAGAGGATAAAAAGAAGTATAAGGTGAGGTCTCATTTTTAGCTGAGGCAGCAGTTTTCAACCTTTTTCATCTCACAGCTCACAAACTAATTACTAAAATTCTGTGGCACACCCCCCAATTTTTTTTGCTAATCTGGTAAAAATAGGTATAAGTTTTATTGATTTATAAAAAACATAAGAGTAATTACTTACCCTTTTTGCTCCAAAGTGACTTTTGAAAAAAATCAGGTGCCTATATTTGTATACAAGGATTTCTGCTACCAATAATTAACCAATCAAACACAACCTTATTATGCAATGAGACCAGTAAGATGCAACTCTATTATATGACATAAATACTTATGGTTCAAGACAGAGCATTCACACTGATGGCTGCTGTTGTATTGGCTGTTGTTGCTTTTTTGTTTGACAATCTAAGAGTAAAGAAGTCAATGCCCCTGACTAAATAGTCAGGTATTGCATGTTTTAAAAATTTTCGCGACACAATACTCTGCTGTGGCACACTGGTTGAAAATCCCTGAGCTCAGTGATTCAACAGCTAGATACTAATGTCTGCTTCCTGGAAGCTGACCATTACTAAGTTC